>CM065590.1:95405230-95567730 GCA_033119425.1 Bufotes viridis
CTCTGTATATTGACAACTTTGAATAAAAAATGTAAAAAGTTGTCGTTTACAGCGATATTTCTCACACCCAGTATGGGTATATGTAAAATACACCCAAACCCATTGCCCTACTTCTCCTGAGTACGGCGATACCACATGAGTGACACTTTGCAGCCAAGATGCAAAGGGCCCTAAACCAATGAGTACCTTTAGGATTTCACAGGCCATTTTTACGCATTTGGATTCTCACGCTTTAGGACCCCTAAAATGCCAGGACAGTATAAATACCCCACATGTGACCCCATTGTGGAAAGAAGACACCCCAAGGTATTCTGTGAGGGGCATGGCGAGTTCACAGAAAAAAATTTGGCACAAGTTAGCGGAAATTGTTTTTTTTTTTTTTTTTACAGTCTCATATTCCACTAACTTGTGACAAAAATAAAATTTTCCATGAACTCGCCATGCCCCTCACGGAATACCTTGGGGTGTCTTCTTTCTAAAATGGGGTCACATGTGGGGTTTTTGTACTGCCCTGGCATTTGAGGGTCTCCACAATCATTACACGTATGGCCAGCATTAGGAGTTTCTGCGATTCTCCGTATATTGAGCATACGGGTAATGAGATTTTTTCCGTTCAGCCTCTGCGCTGAAAAAAAAAAATGAACGGCACAGATTTTTCATTCGCATCGATCAATGTGGATGAAAAAATCTCTGCCAAATCAGTGACTGCGGTGCGGTGGGCTGGGCGGTAGCTACCTAACAAGTAGCTAACTAACTGGCGGTGATAAGGGACCCTTATGCCCCATTCATACGTCCGAAATTCTGTTTGCGGAACGGAATTGCGGACCCATTCATTTCTATGGGGACAGACTTTGTCCCGCTCGGATCCGGAATTACGGATCCGCGCTCCGAGTCTGCACTTCCGTTCGCAAAAATATAGAACATGTCCTATTCTTGTCCGCACTGCGGACAAGAAAAAGCATTTTCTATATAGTTCTGGCAATGTGCGGATCTGCAAAATGCGGAAAGCACATTGCCGGTGTCCGTGTTTTGAGGATCCGCGGATCGGATCCGCGGATCGGATCCGCGGATCCGTGAATCCACGGATCCGCAAAACACATATGGACGTCCGAATGGAGCCTTACAAGGGGTGTGATCAATGACAGGGGGTGATCAGGGGTCTAGATGGAGTGATCAAGGGGTTAATAGGTGAGGGGGGTGGGGGTTAGTGTAGTGTTTGGTGCAACTTTTACTGTGTTACCTGGTCCTCTGGTGGTCGATCCCAGAAAATGGGACCACCAGAGGACCAGGTAGCAGCTATATCAGACGCTGTTCATAAAACAGCGTCTGATATAGCTGTTTGATGCGATTTATATCGCATCTACAGCCTGCCAGCGATTGATCATCGCTGGCAGGCTGTAGTCCAACTCTCGAGCCGCGCTTCACTGTGAACGCGCGCGCGCACGCGCGCGCGTTCACAGGAACTCTCGCGTCTCGCGAGATGACGCCCCGGCGCGTCCAAACAGAAGATCCCGGCCGCCCGCAGGACGCAATCCTGCGTACGGCGGTCGGGAACTGGTTAAAAAGTCGGTTTGTATAGTTATTAGAAGATTTGAAAAATTGGTTCTAAAATTCGAAGTCTTTGACAGTCCTAAAAAAATAAAATGACATTTACAAAATGATGCTAACATAAAGTAGACATATTGTGAATGTTAATTAATAACTATTTTATGAGGAACCAATATCAGTCTTAAAAGCAGACAATTTCAAATTTTGAAAATTGCTAATTTTCCCAAAGTTTCTGTAAATTTTGAATTTTTTTTTTATAAATAAAGTAAAACATTTCAAACAAATTTACTGCTATCATGAATGATATGTCACATGAAACAGTCTCAGAATCCGATGGATAATTAAAAGCATTCCAAAGTTATTAGCACATAAAGTAACACATTATATTTGCAAAATTTGGTTCGGTCTATAAGGTGAAAACTGGCTTAGTCCTGAAGGGGTTAAAGTACACCATCAACCATAAAAAATAAAAACTATTTTCAGACAAAGAAATTTCTGCAGCAAATCTGTTGTATATGTATATACTCTTAGCTCACTTGGTGCTGTTTTTCACAAGTTTTCCATCTAGAATTCATTCCGAAAATGCCTATAAAAAGCCTTCCATTCACTTCAATGGGAAGAAAAAAGAAGCAGCATGCTCTATCTTGGAGCAGAATCTGGACTGATGCTCCCAAAAACCGCAAAGAAAATCAATCTGTCATGTGAACATACCCTCCCAGTTCAGGTGTAATGTACTGGAATGGAAGGTGGGAGTTTCTCTGCATTACAAAATTTGTTCATGTGAATAAGGTTAAGAACCACTGATCTAGACTATATTGAAAAGCACATTTAATTGCAACAATTCTTAATATTATAAGTTTGTCACAAAACAGGGGGGCACCACCAATGAGGCCAGGTGAGGCAATCTCCTCAGAAAGCACCAGATAGGGGCAAGAGGGGGCAGCAGAAGGGCCTTTGGCAATGAGTGCTTTCATTGTGGCAAAGGGATTAGGCATTTGGGGGGGGGCATTTCAGTTTTTGTCTCAAGTAGCAGAAAGGCTAGCTGCAACCCTGACAAAACATTAAGGGGTATTTCCATCTCAGACATCATAACATAACTTATACCAGAGTCAAATAAATTTTCAACCGGCGCCAAAGATCTAGTAACAGGCAATGCTAATTAAGATATACCCATAATAGAGATGGTCCGGTCCACTTGGTAGGAAAACAAAGAACTCTAGAGGCGCGTTTAGCCACTGAGCTGGCTGCGTTTATATACTGTACATTGTGTATGTGATTTCTCCATGATAGGGGTTATTAGCACATTTTGTAGGTTTATATCTCTAGAATATGCGATCAATGTCAGATAGGTGCAAGTTACACCTCTGGGACCCGCTTCTATCTCTAGAACAAGCCCCTTGACGTGAAGGAGAGCACACAGTGCATGCATAGCATGCTCTACATTCACCATTATGAGCCGTCGCGCTCATCTTCTTTTGGAATTCCTATAGTGGTGAATGGAAAGCGCACACTGTGGAAACTCCACCTCTCTATTCACCGGCTATATTCAAAACTCCCTAAAGAGGTGAGCAGAGGGTGGCTGTGCATGCACAGCTGCTCTCCTGCACTTTGGGGCACCCTTTCTGGAGATAGCATCCCATATGAGAGCTGTGCACCGATTTGACAGTGATTGATGTCTAAGATGGGAATACCTCCTTTAAATCCTGCATTTTTGAGGGGTAGGGACCATTGTTTTCACAATTTAGCAACCCCTAAATGTATTATTTGCTTTTACTAATGCAACATACAGTAATTTTCTGTAAAACTTGAATATACTAATTGAACAACCTTTGTCACTTTGTAGCCCTAACCTTAGACTTGTCCATCCAGGTATTCAGCTGTCTATATGCCCATATTTGTAAAGGGACTTAAAACATATAAATATACAGGTAATTAGATAATATGCATCCTTGAGTCATTCTAGTGACTCATCGCATAGATACAATTTAAAAGATAATAGTTAGCAGTAAGCAGAACAGTCCATCGCATAATCAAAAGAAGTTTAATTAAAATGGAAAATTCCATTCAGGGATCCAGGGTGTTATTTTGATTGCCTGATTGGAGTCGGGAAGGAATTTTTTTCCCTAAAATAAGGAAAATTGGCTTCTACCTCACAGTTTTTTTTTTTTTTTTTGCCTTCCTCTGGATCAACTTGCAGGCTGAACTGGATGGACAGATGTCTGTGTTCAGGCTTATAAACTATGTATTTTACTATGTTACTATTTCAGTTGTACCTGGAGCACTAGTCAGTACACCAATGTCACAGAACCAATGTTAGCAGAGGACTATAGACACTAGAGATGAGCGAATCGAAGTTGACGAAGTGAAATTCAATCCGAATTTCAGGAAAAATTTGATTTGCACCAAAGTCGAATTTCCTCACGCTTCGTGGTAACGAATCGTCTTTTTTCCTAAAATGGCTGCTGCACATTTTAGGACATGGAACAAAGAACTCTGGGAACGAGGGATCACCCACAATGAAATGCATGCAGCCAATCAACAAGCCAGCCAGCCCCTGTGATGTCACAGGTCTATAAATAGCCTCAGCCATCTAGAATTCTGCCATTTACCAGTGTACTTAGTGCAGGAAGAGACGTGACAGGCGCTAGGGACAGTTTTAGGAAAGACTTTATTCTGCAAAAAAACGTTTTACAAGTTCAGGGAAAGATCATTCAAAGTGTAGGAAACGGATAGGGAGACATTATTCATAATATAGGAAGAACAGGGTCCAATAGAAGAGTGCACAGCCTGGGTAATAGGAGCAACTATATTACACCTTCCTGCACTACTTGGGGATGCAAATTGCTGTTATACTGCTGCTTTTAGGTTATTTGCACTATATGATAGCTCAGTAATTTCAGCAAACCTTGCTTGTTATTGAGGTGCAAGTACTGTGTGATACAGCCATGGCCGGATTGTATTAATAGGGGTGTGTAAATAGGAAATATATGTACGTCTTTTTAGCCATTCTGCTGTGAATTTACATTGTTCTACAGTTTTTTTTGGAGAGTATTAATAGGAAAAAAAAGTACATCTTATTTGCTGTTCTGTGGTGACGTTACATTGCTATACATCCACTTACGGGGTATATTAATAGGAAAAAAAGTACATCTTATTTGCTGTTCCGCGGGGAAGTTACATTGCTATACAGCCATTTGCGGGGTGTATAAATAGGAAATATACGTACGTCTTATTAGCCATTCTGCGGTGAATTTACATTGCTATGCTGCCATTTATGGGGTGAATTAATAGGAAATATTTGTACGTCCTATTAGCTGTTCTGCGGGAAAGATACATTGTTCTACAGGTTTTTTGGTGGGTATTAAAAGGGAAAAAAAATACATCTTATTTGCCATTCTGCAGTAAAGTTACATTGTACTATAGCCATTTATGAGGTGTATTAATAGAAAAAAAGTATTGACTTATTTGCCGTTCTGCGGAGAAGTTACACTGCTATATAACCATTTCTGGGGTGTATTAACAGGGAATATACAAACGTCTTATTAGCCATTCTGCGGTGAATTTACATTGCTATAAAGCTATTTACTGGGCGTATTAATAGGAAATATATGTACGTCTTATTATCCGCACTGCGGTGAAGTTAAATTGCTATACAACTATTTACGGGGTGTATTAATAGGAAATATACATACGTCTTATTAAACGTTCTGCGGTGAATCTACATTGTTATACACCCTTTTTTGGGGTGTATTAGTGGGGAAAAAGAGTACATCTTATTAGCCGTTCTGCGAAAAAGTTACATTGTTCTAAAGCCTTTTTTGGGGTGTATTAATAGGAAAAAAGTATGTCTTATTTGCCGTTCTGCGGTTAAGTTACATTGTTATACAGCCATTTATTGGGTGTATTAATAGGAAAAATACGCATGTGTTATTAGTCGTTCTTTGGTGAATTTACATTGCTAAACAGCCATTTATGGCATGTATTAACAGTAAATACAGTTGTGTTCAAAATTATTCAACCCCCAATGCTGTAAAGGGTTTTAGGGAATTTAGTGTACATTTTGTAATTGTGTTTAGAATGAAATCTTACAAGGACTTTTTAAAGAACCAAATGCAACTAAAATGACATCAATTGTTTTTGTAATACAGTATTAAATGTTTTTTTTGTGATTTCTTCATTGACACAATTATTCAACCCCTTAAAGACTACCACTCTTAAGAACAAAGGTTCATTCAAGTGTTTTCGATCAGGTATCAGCAATCAAGCAAAATAAGCACCAATTAGGAAGATTTAAAATGACTGTGATACTCAGCTCCTTCTAGACATTTACTGGTGTGTTTACAAACATGGTGAAGTCAAGAGAATGGTCCAGGAAGACAAGAGAAGAGGTGATTTCTCTTCACAGGAAGGGCAATGGCTATAAGAAGATTGCAAAGATGTTAAACATACCAAGAGACACCATAGGAAGCATCATTCGCAAATTCATTGATGCCATCCTGGTCCCTCATTTCCATGTGCTTATTGGTGAGTACCCTTTGGGCTCTGTTTTAGCACTGCTGTTGTCATTTTCTTTTGCCTTGCACCATCCGCATTACCTATGTATAAAGACACTTGTATTCACTATGGCTCTTCTTTTTTTGCGGATAGATTGAAGGCTACAGCAAGGCCTAGATATACCATATTTAGATAACAGTGTAGTGATTGACTTTCTTTTACAATATCTTTCCAGCGGTGCTAGATATATTTTTTGCATATCTCGCTATAGTGTCCAGGGTGGCGTCTGTGTTATCCTGTCACCTCCTTCTATGATTTGTAATTTTTAATATATGACTAATAAAATCTTTTTGATAATTTTCTAATACCCCTGCATGTTGCTTTTTGTTTCTCTTTCTTTGATGTGTTTGTTGCAGAGTATATGCAGATATATATATTACAGGCATCTCAACAATAGAGGCCCCACCATTGAGTGTACAATTTGTAGGCAGGGCATGAGATACCTCCGGTGTCTTTTTTTGTTTGGCGAAGATACATTGTTCTACAGTTTTTTTGGGGGGTATTAATAGGAAAAAAAAATACATCTTATTTGCCGTTCTGCATGTAATTTACATTGTTCTACAGCCTTTTTTGGGGTGTATTAATAGGTAATATACATACGTCTTATTGGCCGTTCTTCAGTGAAGTTACATTGCTATACAGCCATTTACAGGGTGAACTAATATTATTATTAATTACGGGGTGTGTTAATAATAATACATAATATACATACCTCTTCTCAGCCGTTCTGCGGTGAAGTTACATTGTTCTACAGCAGTTTTTGGGGTCTATTAGTGGGGGGAAAAAAGTACGTCTTATTAGCCACTCTGTGGTGAATATTTTTGGGGTGTATTATTAGGGGAAAAAATACTACTTATTTGCCGTTCTGCTGTGAAGTTACATTGTTATACAGACATTTACAGGGTGTATTAATATGAAATATACAAACGTCTTATTAGCTGTTCTGCGGCAAATTTACATTGCTATACAGCCATTTACGGGGTGTTTTAATAGGAAATATATGTACGTATTATTAGCCATTCTGCAGGGAATTTACATTGCTATACAGCCTTTTTTGGGGTGTATAAGTGAAGAAAAAAAGGTACGTCTTATTAGCTGTTCTGCGGTGAAGTTACATTGTTCTACAGCCTTTTTTGGGGTGTATTAAGAAAAAGTACGTCTTATTTGCCATTGTGCGGTGAAGTTACATTGTATTACAGACATGGGGTGTATTAATAGGAAATATACATACGGCTTATTAGCCGTTCTGCGGTGAATTTACATTGCTATACAGTTTTTTATGGGGTGTATTAAGAGGAAATATATGTATGTCTTATTAGCCGTTCTTCGGTCAATTCACATTGCTATACAGCCATTTACGGGGTGTATAATTAGAAATATACGTATGGACCATGTGATTGGACCATGTGATGTGACATCATCACAGGTCCTTTAGACTGCAGCTAATACTTGAAGAGAGAAGAGAGATCACCAACTACGCGATCAAGTGGCTAAGGTGAGTTAAGTTTTTTATTTTTAACCCCTTAATCCACATTCTTCAAAGCATTCTTTATTGAGAATAAAATCTCCAGAATACTCAACCCGAAACCGGACTCCAGTGATGAAGTCCGGGTTCGGGTCTGGATACCAAACATGCCGATTTTTCACACGCGCGTGCAAAACACATTACAAAAGTTTGCATACGCGCGAAAAAATCGCGCATTTTCCCGCATCTTATCCGGGCGTCAGACGTGACGCCCGTGTGAAAGAGGCCTTACACTACCTGATCGATACAACATCATACCTGATCGTATACACACACTGGATGTTTTAAAGCACGTTATTCCAAACAATTTAGGAATGTTAGGTGATTTATGCCCTTTATGGATTAAAACCCGACTCTGCGTCAACTACGTAATTTTCCATGGGAGTTTTGCCATGGATTCCCCTCCGTCATGCCACAGTCCAGGTGTTAGTCCCCTTGAAACAACTTTTCCATCACTATTGTGGCCAGAAAGAGTCCCTGTGGGTTTTAAAAATCGCCTGCCAATTGAAGTCTATGACGGTTTTGCAAACATTTGCGGAAGTTTGCGTTCGCCGTTCGCGAATGGAAAATTTTATGTTCGCGACATCTCTAATTAGCTGTTCTGCAGTGAATTTACATTGCTGTACAGCCATTTATGGAGTGTATTATTAGGAAATATACACCACAAAAAAGGCTGTAGTGCAATGTAAATTCACAGCAAAACGACTAATAAGAGGTATGTATAAGTGAAAAAAAAAGTATGTCTTATTAGCTATTATGCAATGAAGTTTCATTGTTCTACCTTTTTGGGGTGTATTAATAGGAAACAGTCTTATTTGCCATTCTGTGGTGAAGTTACATTCTACAGCCGCCTTTTTTGGGGTGTATTAATAGGGGGAAAAAAGTATGTCCTATCAGCCGTTCTGAGGTTAAGTTACATTGTTATATAGCCATTCATGGGGTGTTTTAATAGGAAATATACGTACCGTATTTTCCGGCGTATAAGACGACTTTTTAACACCTGAAAATCTTCTTAAAAGTCGGGGTCGTCTTATACGCCGAGTGTAAGGCAGCACAGGGAGAGGGAAGCAGTCCCTCCCTCACCCTGTGCTGCTGCCACCAATGAGGAGAGAGGGGCAGAGGAGGAGGGGCGGGCGCACCGTGCACCAATGACAACGAACGTTTTATACATTGCTGGCACCCGGCACCTCACATGTCTGTGCGGCGCATTGCTTAAGCATAAGCAATGCGCCGCACAGATATGTGAGTTACCGGAAGAAGGAGAGCCCGGCGGCCACAGCACATACAGTAAGAGACCGGCCGGCCCTGTCTGGTGCTTTTTGATAGGGACCAGCCGGCAGATTTGCAGGGAGATGTTGATGGGAGCGCAGGAGCAGGCAGATGAGGGGCGGAGCAGGCTTTCCTGCCACACATGCCTGCTCCACCTCTAAGTTTTCATACTGTCTGCTCCTGTGTAAGGAGGGCTGATGAGAGGCTGGGGAGCTGATGAGAGGCTGGGGGCTGTGAGAGACTAGGGGGGGCTGATGAGAGGCTGGGGTAGTCTTATACAGCGAGTATAGCCCAAACCCTATATTTTAACTGGAAAAGTTGAGGGGTCGTCTTATACGCCCAGTCGTCTTATACGCCGGCAAATATGGTACGTCTTGTTTGCCATTCTGCGGTGAATTTACATTGTACTAAAGCCTTTTTTGGGGTGTATACGTGAAAAAAAGTCTTTTTAGCTGTTCTGCGGTGAATTTTCATTGTTCTCCAGCCTTTTTTGGGGTTTATTAATAGGAAAAAGTACGTCTTATTTGCCATTCTGCGGTGAAGTTACATTGTACTACAGACATTTACGGGGTGTATTAATAGGAAATATATGTATGTCTTATTAGCTGTTCTGCGGTGAATTTTCATTGCTATACAGCCATTTATGGGGAGTATTAATAAGAAAAATACATACCTCTTATTAGTCATTCTGCTGTGAATTCACATTGTTCTACAGCCCTTTTTGGGGTGTATGAGTGAAAAAAAAAAGTATGTCTTATTAGCCATTCTGTGGTGAAGTTTCATTGTTCTACAGCCTTTTTTGGGGTGTATTAATAGGAAACAGTACGTCTTATTTGCCATTCTATGGTGAAGTTATATTCTACAACAGCCTTTTTTGGGCTGTATTAATTGGGGAAAAAAAGTACGTCTTATTAGACGTTCTGCAGTTAAGTTACATTGTTATACAGCCATTTATGGGTTGTATTAATAGTACATATACGTACATCTTGTTTGCCGTTATGCAGTGAATTTACATTGTTCTACAGCCTTTTTTGCGGTGTATAAGTGAAAAAAACATGTTTTATTAGCTGTTCTGCGGTGAAGTTACATTGTTCTACAGCCTTTTTTGGGGTGTATTAATAAGGAAAAGTATGTCTTTTTTGTCATTCTACGGTGAAGTTACATTGTACTACAGACATTTACGGGGTATACCAATAGGAAATATACGTTGGTCCTATTATACTTTCTGCAGTGCATTTACCTTGTTCTACTTTTTTTTCGGGGTGTATTAATAGGAAAAAAAGTATTATTAGCCGTTCTGCGGTTAAGTTACATTGCTAGTCAACCATTTACAGGGAGTATTAATAGGAAATATCCGTACATTTTAAAAGAAGTTCACACGGTGATTTTACATTTCTATACAGTCATTTACAGGGTGAATTAATAGGTAATATACGTACCTCTTAATAGTCGTTCTGCTGTGAATTTACATTGTTGTACAGCCTTTTTTGGGTGTATTAGTAGGAAAAAGTAGGTCTTATTTGCCGTTCTGCGGTTAAGTTACATTGTTATACAGCCATTTATGGGGTGTGTTAATAGGAAAAATACGCATGTGTTATTAGTCGTTCTTTGGTGAATTTACATTGCTAAACAGCCATTTATGGCATGTATTAACAGTAAATACAGTTGTGTTCAAAATTATTCAACCCCCAATGCTGTAAAGGGTTTTAGGGAATTTAGTGTACATTTGTAATTGTGTTCAGAATGAAATCTTACAAGGACTTTTTAAAGAACCAAATGCAACTAAAATGACATCAATTGTTTTTGTAATACAGTATTAAATGGTTTTTTTTGTGATTTCTTCATTGACACAATTATTCAACCCCTTAAAGACTACCACTCTTAAGAACAGAGGTTCATTCAAGTGTTTTCGATCAGGTATTGAAAACACCTGTGGATGTCAAGGAGCAGCAATCAAGCATAATAAGCACCAATTAGGCAGATTTAAAATGATTGTGATACTCAGCTCCTTCTCGACATTTACTGGTGTGTTTACAAATATGGTGAAGTCAAGAGAATGGTCCAGGAAGACAAGAGAAGAGGTGATTTCTCTTCACACGAAGGGCAATGGCTATAAGAAGATTGCAAAGATGTTAAACATACCAAGAGACACCGTAGGAAGCATCATTCGCAAATTCAAGGCAAAGGGCACTGTTGAAACGCTACCTGGTCGTGGCAGAAAGAAGATGCTGACTTCGACTGCTGCGCGCTACCTGAAGAGTGGAGAAAAGTCCCCGTGTGACTGCTGAGGAACTGAAAAAAGATTTGTCAGATGCGGGTACTGAAGTTTCAGCTCAGACAATAAGGCGCACACTGCAGTATGCCAAAAGTCATGTGGACAAACCACAAAAGTTTTGGGATAGTGTTCTGTGGACTGATGAAACAAAATTAGAACTGTTTGGGCCCATGGATCAACGCTATGTTTGGAGGAGGAAGAACAAGGCCTATGAAGAAAATAACACCTTGCCTACTGTGAAGAATGGCGGGGGGTCAATCATGCTTTGGGGCTGTTTTGCTTCTACAGGTACAGGGAAGCTTCAGCGTGTGCAAGGTACCATGAATTCTCTTCAGTACCAGGAGATATTGGATGAAAATGTGATGCAGTCCGTCACAAACCTGAGGCTTGGGAGACGTTGGACCTTTCAACAGGACAATAATCCCAAGTATACCTCCAAGTCCACTAGAGCATGGTTGCAGATTAAAGGCTGGAGCATTTTGAAGTGGCCATCGCAGTCACCAGACTTAAAAGCAGTTGCAGCGCGCAAGCCCAAGAATGTGACTGAACTGGAGGCTTGTGCCCATGAAGAATGGGCGAAGATACCCGTAGATCGCTGCAAGACACTTGTGTCAAGCTATGCTTCACGTTTAAAAGCTGTTATAACTGGAAAAGGATGTTCTACTAAGTACTAAGATTGAATGTCACTTGGGGGTTGAATAAAACTGATAATGATGTGAGCACAGAAAAGACATTTGTGGTTATTTCATTATAAATGTTATGTTATATTTGTCTGACTTACAAGTGCCTCTTTGATTTAATTGTAAACAAGATGACTGAAATGATCAAAATCAATGTCAAACTGGCCAAAACACTCAATTTCAGTGGAGGTTGAATAATTTTGAACACAACTGTATATGGACATCTTATTAGCCGTTCTGTGGTGAATTTACCCTGCTATACACCCAATTACGGAGTGTATTAATAGGAAATTTACATACGTCTTATTAGCCGTTCTGTGGTGAATTTACATTTCTATGCAGCCATTTACGGGGAGTATTAATAGGAAATATACGTACGTCCTTTTAGCCGTACGTGGCAATTTGGTATCTGATATTACTGTAGGGGAAAGCTTAGGATCTAGTGATCACCAGTCAGTGTGGTTTACTATAAGTACAGTGACTGAGTCACTCCACACAAAAACAAAAGTTTTAGATTTTCGGAAAACAGACTTTTCTAAAATGAGATCAGTGGTATACAAGTCCCTATCAGACTGGAACAATTTCAATGGAGTCTAAGAGAAATGGGACTACTTAAAATTTGCACTACTGAAGGCAACAGAAAAGTGCATTAGGCTTGTCAGTAAAGGCAAAAAAAGGAAGAGACCACTGTGGTACTCAGCAGAAGTGGCCAAAATCATTAAAAACAAAAAGATGGCATTTAGCAAGTATAAAAACACCCAAAACGAGGATGACAGGGAAATCTATAAGATGAGGCAGAGAGATGTCAAGCAAGTTATAAGAGCTTCTAAAGCTCAGGCAGAAGAGAAATTAGCTCAGTCAGTGAAAAAAGGTGATAAGACATTCTTCAGATACATAAATGAAAAAAGGAAATTAAAAAAAGGAATTACCAAATTAAAAACAAAAGAAGGAAGGTATATGGAAGAGGATAAAGAACTAGCTGGAAAATGAAGGAGAAGGACCTCAGTTAGGGAGGAAGACTAATGAATCCTTTGATGCATGTATCTTTACAGTGGAAGAGGTTCTAAGTCAGCTGTCTAAAATTAATACAAATAAATCACAGGGGCCTGATGGGATACACCCAAAGCTATTAAAAGAGCTTAGAGGTGTACTAGCAAAACCATTAACAGATTTATTTAACCAATCACTGGTAACAGGTGTCGTCCCAGAAGATTGGAAATTAGCAAACGTTGTGCCAATTCACAAGAAAGGTAGTAGAGAGGAATCGGGCAACTATAGGCCAGTAAGCCTGACATCAATAGTGGGTAAATTAATGGAAACCATACTCAAGAAGAGGATTGTGGAACATCTAAACCCATGGGTTGATTGATAAAAAACAGCATGGGTTTACTTCAGGGAGATCATGTCAAACTAATCTTATTGACTTTTTTGATTGGGTGACTAAATAATAGATGGCGGAGGTGCAGTAGACATCGCTTATCTGGACTTTAGTAAGGCTTTTGATACTGTCCCACATAGAAGTCTTATCAATAAACTGCAGTCTTTGAGCTTGGGCTCACATATTGTTGAATGGATTAGGCAGTGGCTGAAGGACAGAAAACAGAGGGTTGTAGTCAATGGAGTATATTTAGACCATGGTATTGTTACCAGTGGGGTACCTCAGGGATCTGTTCTGGGACCCATATTGTTTAATATCTTTATCAGCGAAAATGCAGAAGGCCTCAATGGTAAGGTGTGTCTTTTTGCTGATGACACAAAGATTTGTAACAGGGTTGATGTTCCTGGAGGGATACACCAAATGGAAAAGGATTTAGGAAAACTAGAGGAATGGTCAAAAATCTGGCAACTAAAATTTAATGTCGATAAGTGCAAGATAATGCACCTGGGGCGTAAAAACCCAAGAGCAGAATATAAAATCAGTGATACAGTACTAACCTCAGTATCTGAGGACAGGAATTTAGGGGTCATTATATCAGATGACCTAAAGGTAGGCAGACAATGTCATAGAGCAGCAGGTAATGCCAGCAGAATGCTTTGGTGTATAGGGAGAGGCATTAACAGTAGAAAGAGGGAGGTGCTCGTGCCGCTCTACAGAGCACTAGTGAGACCTCATTTGGAGTATTGTGTGCAGTACTGGAGACCATATCTGCAGAAGGATATTGAAACTTTGGAGAGAGTTCAGAGAAGAGCTACTAAACTAGTACATGGATTGCAGGACAAAACTTACCAGGAAAGGTTAAAGGACCTTAACATGTATAGCTTGGATGAAAGAAGAGACAGAGGGGATATGATAGAAACTTTTAAATACATAAAGGGAATCATCACGGTAAAAGAGGAGAGAATATTTAAAAGAAGAAAAACTGCTACAAGAGGACATAGTTTTAAATTAGAGGGGCAAAGGTTTAAAAGTAATATCAGCAAGAATTACTTTACTGAGAGAGTAGTGGACGCATGGAATAGCCTTCCTGCAGAAGTGGTAGCTGCAAATACAATGAAGGAGTTTAAGCATGCATGGGATAGGCATAAGGCCATCCTTCATATAAGATAGGGCCTGTGGCTATTCATAGTATTCAGTATATTGGGCAGACTAGATGGGCCAAATGGTTCTTATCTGCCGACACATTCTATGTTTCTATGTTTCTATGTTCTCCTGTGAATTTACATTGCTATACAGCCATTTATGGGTTGTATTAAAAGGAAATATACGTACGTCTTTTAGCCGTTCTGAGGTGAATTTACATTGCTATACAGCCATTGATGGGGTGTATTAATAGGAAATATGCGTACGTCCTATTAGCCGTTCTGCGGTGAATTTACATTGTTCTACAGTTTTTTTTGGGATATATTAATTTACTTTTAATTTATTTAATTCTTTTATCTTACAGTATGTCAGACAGACAAGTGACGGGCCCTTGAAAGGGAACGGGCAGTGGTCAAAATGTTTCTGTTGCAGGCAAAAGTAGCAGCAGAAGAAGGGTGAGGGGGGGGGGGGGTGGCAGCAGGAGTCATAGCAGGAGGCCTGAGCTCCCAGTGTCAGCTAGCAGTCGTGTCCAGCAGAGTCAACCCAGCAGTGCTTGAATGGTTGACTCTGTCTTTGACTTCGTCGCAAGTGAAATCAGACACCCCTAGCCAAAGTCGGTGGGTTCCTCTGACACAACGCTTAGTTGGCATGGCCCGGGAGGCTCCAACCCTCACTGATGGAATCACTGATGGAAATCACTGACCCAAACACTGACGTGTGAATGAGGCTTAACAGTAATGCAGGACATCGCAGCCTTATCCCCTTGAATGGCAAGAGTCGGCCCCACTATGATCTGACACTGATGGTCCATCAACCCTTTTATGCTAGTTATTATTAAGTGGCTATGTGATAATATACAATAGCCACATTTAATAGCACTGTTAACATAGTTTTTTGATGCCGGGCGTCCATATGGAAACTGCCTTATTGTTTTCAATGGGAGGCTGCACGGCCCTTCATGTGGCCAATTTATTTTATTTTTTTCTCCTTTCTTGGCAAGGTCGTTGCAATAAAACACCTCCTTCCAAAGAAAATATAATGAAAATCAGTTTTTGTAAAGCATTTTTTGGCACAGAATCCATGCCAAATTCAGCTGTCAAAAAACTCCACGTGAACAGTGTTTAGGAGCTGGAGAATCTTGTCCTATTAGGTAGTCCTTTCAGCTACAATTACAACATACATATAAAAACCTGCAGCAGCACAGTGGGCTACCGTGCTCCAGACTTAGTGTCATTCCCTGTCATAGCCAATGACTAAGCAGTTATACTGTTCTGTTACGTGTTTGAATGTTCTTTTACAAGATTCCCAAATGTACAATTTCTTCTCTGTACTGCTGCTTAATTGGACATATTCAGGATTTCACAGCAGCCGGACGAACACCCATGTAAGTGTTGTAATGGCAACTATATTGGTTTTTTTATGCTGCAAACTAAGAAATTACTAACTACATTTTTCTACCACACAGTAATACTCCCACACATGAAGGCAATGCTGACCTCTAGGTACCTCACTACCATACAAGAAACAACAGAGGGGGGAGAAACCATCATTAGTGCGATTCTAAAAAAAAAACACACAACTTAACACAATGGTATCATGAAAACTAAACTCTAAGAATAATAATAAATGAAGACATCCACAAATTAGAGACAAGGGTCACTGTGGTTTATTAAAGAGCACCAATCAACAGGATCAACCGTATTAACCCTGAGACACTGCATGGTAGGGCCAATCCTGCTAAAGACCCATTTATACTTTAGGAAAAAAAGAGGGCCTCAGTGCACCCATGGGCATTACCTAAACTGGAAAGTGGAGGCGCAATGTGGAGCTAGAGCCCTTCCTTGGTGTCTTTTTTCCTCAGACACCATGTTAATCATTGGGATCAACCCTACCGGATAGTATGCCTGTTTTAATAAGTTTGATCCTCCTGACGTGTTCTTTAAGGTTTTATATAAATCAGCAGCTACATAACCATCTAATATATAAAGCTGAGTGTATGTATGAATGTATGTCTGCTAAAGGAATCCGCACCGTTGCATTTACAATCACGAGATTTTGCACAGCCGCCACCTGTGACTCAGGGAACGTCATAGACTATGATTTGAGTGGAAATTTTCACCCCACACTTTTTTAATTATGTGCCAAAAAATACACTTAGTAACCTAACTGCCAAACTACAGGAGCCATTGTCTGTTGGCTGTTATGGCAGTTAGCCTGGACATTCATCGGGTTGCATATACTGTAGCAGCCAATCACAGCTCAGCTTCTATATTGCTACAGGTCATTAATATGAACTCTGATTGGTTGCTATAGGCAACGAAGGACCTTCTTAATATAAGACAACTTATGTGTGAGTTAATATGATTTCGATTGCAACGCTTAGCCAACGTCGTTGTAGAGGCTGATGTAACTCACGTGATCTTAAGTGTATACTAATTCATACCGAATTTTGGGGTGTTCGGGACACGGACCCGGACCCGAACATTTTCAAAAAAGTTTGGGTTCGGGTCCGTTGTTCGGCGATTTCTTCCCGCTTTCTTAAGGGCTGCACAGCAGCCAATCAGCAAGCGTTTTAGTTCTTGCCCTAAGAAGCCATCACAGCCATGCCTACTAATGGCATGGCTGTGATTGGCTGAGTGCAGCATGTGACCCAGCCTCTTTTTAAGCTGGAGTCACGTACTGCCACACGTCACTCTGCTGATTTGAGCTTAGGGAGAGGATGTTGGTGCTGCGATCAGGGACAGAATAGGGCAGAAATCAGAAGAACCTGTGCCACTTTAATCCACAAGATACAGCAAATAGAGAGGGAGGGAGCTTCAGCAATCCGACATTTCTGTACCCAGCCAATGCCAGGGAAATCATTTTTTTTAATCCATCTGTTACTGATGTGGTGCTCAGCGGCCATATTAGCCACTGCAGTGTACTGTATGTGTGCCAGCCAGCCAGGGACATCAGCCTAATCCTATTTTGTAGCTCAGTGAAGGAAAAAAAAAGTTTTTCTGGCTATCAAGTCCCCTATATTGCCTTTTGTATGTTTAAGGGGTGACATAGTTCATTTGTCTAGCCTGGGATATGTGGTGCCACAGAGCACTTGTGCATACAATGCACTAAACCATACATTCCATTTCAGCTAGTGTCATACACATCAGTGTATTTTACCACTGAAGAAGGGGTCACACGTTACCCCAAAATACGTTTGGTATCCCCCAGGAACGTTTGCACATTAGAACAAACCTTTGGCCACCTACCCACGGACGTATAAGTGAAATACTATATCGGATCCTTGTGAACGATAGTGACCCTACACAAAGAGAACTCCGTCTGCCACTCGAGCTGCGGCGCTTCAGAGTGGGACCGGACACCTGCAGAGAACCACGTAGAGATGCTGACATGGGGAGTTCAGACGGGAATAATTCGGGGACACTTAGAGGCTCCGCACAAGACGTCCTCCCTGGTAAGACAGTGGCCTTTTTTTATCAATGAAAGTTATTGTACAACGCCGGCAGTCACTATAGTGAAATCCAGCGGGACGCCGCTGGATATAACACAAGAGCTGGACGCCGCTCGATACAGCTTATGCGATTTTAGTCCTTATGTACAATCATAAGAGAGACTTTGTTTGGAGACTGAATAGGAAAGAATTCAAGCTTATCACCGCTGATGATCTTTTAACCCGGCATTTGAATCATATAAGGGACAGTACTATTTGTGAGCTACCTCTACAGTTTATATTATAATATAATTTGTCTGTGGGTTAACGCTCCCCCCGCAGTGGATACTTGATTGATGCACATGAACTGGCACAATTCGACTGTTTTCTATTGGTGACTGTTGCCGCTCTATATTGGCTGATCATTCCCGTCTTGCACATTATCTATTGGACTTGCTGCTTTATTTATTGTTTGTTAATTGGTGTTTGTTTTTAATATAGGCAATATATTTTACTGATTTCCAGATATAGGACAGTGCCCGGTTGTTCTTTGAATAATTTTTGTCATGTGGAATGGGTGGATCTACCAACTGAGAGCACCTCTATTTTGTATACTCGCTGTCCTGGTGCGACTGTTTACTTTAATTTTCTACATCAGTGTATTTTAGTTAAAGAAAAGTGATCATCCTGATCCACCAAGCCTATTTTACACCGCCAAAATATATATTTGATATTTCTTCGGTGAAATAGAGAATCCCTGTGTTTTTGGGGGAAAAACCATATTCCTTGTCCACAAAACAGTTCTGCATACACCGTCCAATAACATAATTTATATTGCTGCATGGAAATAGTTCTTCTTTGTTTTTTATAGAAAAAAACGTAACAGTTAAAAATACCAATTACAGCCACCTATTTTACATTGCTGCTGTGAAATACAGCATAAGTGTATTTTTTGGACAAAAAACTGGAAATCCTGATCCACAAAGCATTTTGAAATACACCGCCTAAATACCGATTTCACATTACAGCTAAGAAATAGTGCATTATTCTTTTTTTTGTGTGAAAAAAGCAAAATTCCTGCTTCACAAAGCAGTTGTACATACACGGTATAAATACCTACATTTAATTTACAGCAGTGAAAAACTGCAATTTTGAATGTCGGTGACAAAAGACGTGACATAGTCCATTTGTCTAGCCTGGGCTCTGTGGTGCCACAGAGCACTTTTGTATACTATGCACTAAACCGTATATTCCATTTCAGCTATGAAATAGTGCATCAGTGTATTTTGTTAAAAAAAAGTGGTCATCCTGATCCACCAAGCCTATTTTACACCGCCAAAATATATATTTGACATTTCGGCATTGAAATAGAGAATCCGTGTAATTTTGGGGGGAAAAACGTATTCCTTGTCCACAAAACAGTTCTGAATACACCGTCCAACGACATATTTTATATTTCTACATGGAAATAGTCCTTCTTTGTTTTTTATAGAAAAAAAAGTTATTCAAGGTCCACCAAACAGTCTGAAATACCCATTAAAACCACCTATTTTACATTGCTGCTGTGAAATACAGCATAAGTGTATTTTATTGACAAAAGAGTGGTAATCCTGATCCACAGAGCATCTGGAAATACACCGCTTAAATACCGATTTCACTTAACAGCTGAGAAATAGTGCATTATTATTTTTTGTGTGGAAAAGCAATATTCTTGCTTCACAAAGCAGTTGTAGATACACGGTATAAATATGTAATTTAAATTTACAGCAGTAAAACTGCATTTTGAGGTTTTATTGAAAAATGCTGTGTTTAAGGCCGAAAAAAACAGTTGTGCATCCATCGTTGAAATAATTATTTACAATTTATAGCAGTTTAGTATTGCATTTGTGAATTTTGGTGACCAAATATGTGTTCTGGGTCCCCAAATCTGGTGTCCATACATAGTATAAATATGTACTTTTAATGTACAGAAGTTAAAAACTGCATTTTGGGGTTTTATTGAAAAAAGCCGTGTTTTAGGCCGAAAAAACAGTTGTGCATCCGACGTATAAATAATTAATTTCAATTTACAGCAGTGAAATACTAATTTTCTGTATTTTATTAGAAAAATACTCGTTCTTGTTCCACAAACCACTTGTGCATACAGCGTACCCAAAAAATGTTTTACATTTCCGCATAGAAATTGAGAATCAGTGTATTTTTAGCCCAAAAAACATAATTCTGGGTTCACAGAGAATTTTGATGACACTGGCACTGCCTTAGCGAACGAAATTGTCGACTTGTGGCAGGTAAATTGACACCAGAGAGAGACCAATCTTTCAGCTTGGTGGGTGAACGCAAATAATGAGGAGAACATGAAATAAGTGACGTAGGCATTGTCGTGGTGGTGTTGGTGGAGCTCCTGTTGCTGGGAGATGACGTGGTCGTTCAGCGCCAACTACTGCTCCAAGTCAAACACCTTCCTCTGGTGCGAGTAGGCGACAGAATCTGCAGCGTTATTTGATAGGCCCAAATGTCGCTCTATAGATGGTGAAGCCAGAACATGTACAGGTGATAGTAGATTGGGTGGCTGACAGTGCCTCCAGTTCCTTCTCAGTATTTAACACCCAGTCCTCTGCAGAAAGCTCAGAGTTGGCACCTGCAGCCCATGCCCATCAGTCTTCCACCTCACCCCCTTGCAAATCAGCCAAGCAGTCAGAGCCTCAAATCATGCAGGAAAGTCTCATGCTTTTTGATGACTCTGTTGGCAGGGTTTCCCCGGCCCATCCACCTAGCCCTGCTCCAGAAGAGGAAGACCTTGAATGCACAGATTCTCAACCACTTTTGTTGCAGGATGAGGACATGGGAATACCGGCACAAAATATCTCTGATGATGACAAAACACAGGTGCCAACTGCTGTGGCTTTCTGCAATGTGCAGACCGACGAGGAGGGCAGGGGTCATGAAAGGGTGGAAGATGATGTGGAGGATGATGAAGTCCTAGATCTAGACTGGACTGAAGGTCGTGCTAGTGAGGCGTGCAGTTCTGAGGAAGAGGCGGTGGTCGCACAGAGGCAACAGCACAGCAAAAGAGGGAGCAGGGTGCAAAAGTGTAGCGGCCATTCCAGAGACAGTGCTTCTGCTACTGGCCACCGCACCCAGGCACCGTGCACACCAAGGCCTGCTCCAAGGAGTTCATTGGCGTGGTAGTTATTCACACAATGTCCTGACGACAAGACACAAGTGGTTTGCATGTTGTGCCATCAGAGCCTCAAGCGAGGCATAAACATTCTTAACCTGAGCACAGCTTGCATGACCAGGCATCTACATGCAAAGCATGAACTGCAGTGGAGTAAACACCTTAAAAACAAGGAACTCTCTCATGCTCCTCCTGCTGCCTCTTCTGCTGCTGGCTCGGCCTCTCCCTCCACCTCTGGCGTCACCGTGGCACCTGGTGACCAGCAAACAGAGGATGTTCCACCAACACCACCATATACGACACCATCACCAAGCATCTCCACCATGTCACACGGCAGCATTCAGCTGTCCATCTCCCAAACATTGGAGAGAAGGAGGAAATACCCACCTACCCATCCTCGAGCCCTGGCCCTGAATGCCAGCATTTCAAAATTACTGGCCTTTAAAATGCTGTCATTCTGTCTGGGGAGACGGACTGTTTCAAACAGCTGATGGCGGTGGCTGTCCCCCAGTACGTTGTTCCCAGCCACCACTACTTTTCCAGGAGAGCCGTCCCTTACCTGCACAACCAAGTGGAGGATAAAATCAAGTGTGCGCTGCTCAACGCCATCTGTGGCAAGGTCCACATAACCACAGATACATGGACCAGTAAGCACGGCCAGGGTCGCTATATCTCCCTAACTGCACACTGGGTAAACATAGTGGTGGCTGGGCCCAAGGCAGGTAGCGGTTTGGCGCATGTCCTTCCACCACCGAGGACGCAGGGATTATTCGTTGCCTCATGTTGCTTCCTCCTCCTACTCCGCATCATCCTACTCCTCCTCCTACTCCTCTTCTACCACCCCCACATCCGGTCATAGAAAGAACCTCACCCCCAACTTCAGCACAGCCCTGGGTAAACATCAGCAGGCGATTTTAAAACTCATGTGTTTGGGTGACAAAACCCACACCGCACAGGAGCTTTGGAGGGGCATAGAACAGCAGACTGATAAGTGGTTGCTGCCGGTGAGCCTCAAGCCCGGCCTGGTGGTGAGCGATAATGGGCGAAATCTCCATGCAGCTCTGGGACTAGCCAGTTTTATGCACATCCCTTGCCTGGCACATGTGCTGAATCTGGTGGTGCAGAAGTTTCTTAAAAACTACCCAGACATGTCAGAGCTGCTGCTGAAAGTGCGGTCCACATGTGCACGCTTTCGGCGTTCTCACCCTGCTGCTGCGCTGCAGCGTAACTTCGGCCTTCCTGCTCACTGCGTCATATGCGACATTCCCACTAGGTGGAACTCCACCTTACATTTGCTGGAGAGACTGTGCGAGCAGCAGTGAGTGATAGTGGAGTTTCAGATGCAGTATGCACAGGTCAGTCGCTCTGTGGATCAGCACCACTTCACCACCAGTGAGTGGGCCTGCATGCCAGACCTGTGTACTTTGTTGCGGTCTTTGGAATACTCAACCAACATGGCCAGTGCTGATGACGCTGATGTTAGCATTACAATACCCCTTCTATGTCTCCTTGAAAAAAATATTACGGCGATGATGGAAGAGGATGCGGCACAGGAGGAGGAGGAAGACGGGGCATTTCACAGGGTTTCAGGCAGGTCACACAGAAGTGGCTCAGCGGGTGGGTTCCTGCACCAGCAGAGGCCAGGTACACACGTGGACAGCCAGGGCACACCTCTGGAGGAGGAGGAAGATGAGGTAGAGGAGGAGGAACAGGTTTCACTGCAGGGTGGCACCCTACGCAGCTCAGGGCCATCACTGGAGCATGGCTGGGGGCAGACGATGCACCACCTACAAAGGACAGCTTATCTTTACCTCTGGGCAGCCTGGCACATGAGCGACTACATGCTGCAGTGCCTGCACAACGACAGCAGAGTTGCCCACATTTTAACTTGTGCTGACTACTGGGTTGCCACCCTGCTGGATCCCCGGTACAAGGACAATGTGCCCACCTAATACCTTAATTCCCGCACTGGAGCGTGATAGGAAGATGCGCGACTACCAGCGCACGCTGGTAGATGCCCTACTGAGGGCATTCCAAACTGACATGGGGGGACAAGTGGAAGCACAGGGCGAAGGCAGAGGCGGAGGAGGAAAAGGTCGCCAACGCAGCTGTGTCACGGCCAGCTCCTTAGACAGCAAGGTTAGCATGGCCGAGCTGTGGAAAAGTTTTGTCACCACGCCACAGCAAACTACACCACCAGCTGATAGGGAACGTGTTAGCAGGAGGCAGCATTTCAACAACATGGTGGAACAGTACGTGTGCACACGCCTCCACGTACTGACTGATGGTTCTGCCCCATCCAACTTCTGGGTCTCCAAATTGTCCACATGGCTAGAGCTTGCCCTTTATGCCTTGGAGGTGCTGCCCTGCCCTGCGGCCAGTGTATTGTCTGAACGTGTATTTAGCACAGCAGTGGGCGTCATTACAGACAAACGCAGCCGGCTGTCCACAGCCAACATGGACAAGCTCACGTTAATTAAAATGAACCAAGCATGGATCCCATAGGACTTGTCCGTACCTTGTGCAGAATTGACATTTATGACTGCCTCGCCCTCAACCATACATTCTTATACTCCAGGGCACTTCTTTATTGAATCCTCTATTTTTAACTTTACCTTGATCTTGTGGTGCAACCCAAAGTTGAATGAACCTCTCCTCAATCTGGGCGCCGGGGCCTAAATAACTGAAAGTGGCCTGTTACAATGGTGGGTGACATGAAGCCTGAACCTCTGCCATGCGACCTCTCTCCTCTGTCTGGGTGCCGCGGGCTAAATATCTGGAAGTGGCCTTCTCCAGTGGTGGGTGATATGATGCCTCATTCCTTGCTATGGGACCTCTCTCATCTGTCTGGGTGCCAGGGGCCTACATTTCAGATAATCACCTGTTGCTTTGGTGGGTGACATTAACCTCTTTTTATTGTCAAATGACCGCCCCATTGTCTGGTTGTCAGGGGCCTATATTTTGTTTCATCGCTTGCTGCATTGGTGGAAGACATTAAACTCTTTATACTGTCAAATGACCTCTACATTGTCTGGTTGTCAGGGGACTATATTTTGTTTTATTGCCTGCTGTATTGGTGGGAGAAATAAACCTCTTTTTACTGTCAAATGACCGCCCCATTGTCTGGTTCTCAGTTGCCTATATTTTGTTTTATCGCCTGCTGTATTGGTGGGAGACATTAACCTCTTTTTACTGTCAAATGACAGCCCTATTGTCTGGTTGTCAGCGGACTATATTTTGTTTCATCGCTTGCTGCATTGGTGGGAGTCATTAAACTCTTTATACTGTCAAATGACCTCTACATTGTCTGGTTGTCAGCGGCCTATATTTTGTTTCATTGCTTGCTGCATTGGTGGGAGACATTAAACTCTTTATACTGTCAAATTACCTCTACATTGTCTGGTTCTCAGTTGCCTATATTTTGTTTTATCGCCTGCTGTATTGGTGGGAGACATTAACCTCTTTTTACTGTCAAATGACAGCCCTATTGTCTGGTTGTCAGCGGACTATATTTTGTTTCATCGCTTGCTGCATTGGTGGGAGTCATTAAACTCTTTATACTGTCAAATGACCTTTACATTGTCTGGTTGTCAGGGGCCTATATTTTGTTTCATTGTCTGCTGTATTGGTGGGAGACATTAACCTCTTTTTACTGTCAAATGACTGCCCCATTTTCTGGTTGTCAGGGGCCTATATTTTGTTTCATTGCTTGCTGCATTGGTGGGAAACATTAAACTCTTTTTACTGTCAAATGACCTCTACATTGTCTGGTTGTCAGAGGCCTATATTTTGTTTCATCGCTTGCTGCATTGGTAGGAGACATTAAACTCTTTATACTGTCAAATTACCTCTAAATTGTCTGGTTGTCAGGGGCCTATATTTTGTTTCATCGCTTGCTGCATTGGTGGGAGACATTAACCTCTTTTTACTGTCAAATGACCTCTCCTCTGTCTGGGTGTCAGGGGCCTACATAAATAATAATGGCCTGTTCCATTGCAGGTTGACCTGAGGCTTGTGTTGCTGTTACGGGACCGCTCTCCTCTTTGCGGGTGCCATGGCCATGAATTAGTGAATCAGGCCTGTGGCACTTCTGGGTGAAATCAATACTGTTTTGGCATGATTGTAAATCTCCTCTTCATCGGTGATATGGGTCTGAATCTGTGAATGAGGCCTGTGGCATTGCTTGGTGAATTCAATACTGTCTTGGTGTGATTTTAACTCTCCTCTTTGTGGCTCCCGTGGGCCTGAATGTTTGAATGAGGCCTGTAGCCCTGCAGGCAGACATGATTCCTTCTTGGCTGTGATAACAAATTCAACTCCCATGTATGGTTGCCATGGCCCTAAGTCTGTGAATGAGTCCTGTGGCACTGCAGGCAGACATGAATCCTTTTTGGCTGTGATGAGAACTTCAAATCCCATAGCATTCCCACCTGACGCCACCCCAACCTCCTATTCCACCTCCTCCTCCTCCAAGTTGCCAATTGATATTGGTTAAAAAAATTTTTATTATTTTATGTTGTCTTTTCCCTATCCACATTTGTTTGCAGGGGATTTACCTACATGTTGATGCCTTTAGCAGCCCTCTAGCCCCTTCCAGGGCTATTTTACAGCCTTTTTAGTGCCCAAAAGTTCAGGTTCCCATTGACTTCAATGGGGTTCGGGGTCAAGTTCGGATTCCAAACTCGAACATTTTCGTAAAGTTCGGCCGAACTTCTCGAACCCGAACATCCAGATGTTCGCTCAAGTCTAGTGCCTTCTGCTACAAAAAGAACATTCATTTACATAGGGGGAAATATTTTACCATTTATATCAACCTTCATAATAAGCAAAATAAGTCTCCTTCTCCAACCCTTGACTCCATAGTTTGCTGCATTAAAAGACCCTGAGGTGACAAGAGTTTTATCCAAAGATGTGACAACCCATTTAATTCCTGGGCGAGCCAACACCTTTATCTAAACAATTCGCTATAATCAAACCACGTCATGTTGACAAAGTTACTTTAGGCTTCCAATATAATGTCCACCTGCTGGAATAACCAAGAACATTTATCAGAAACTTTTCACCCAGGACAGCAGCATAAATGGAAAAAGCTTGAAGCCAATTATTACAAGACGCGGGGACAGAATGCTTTCTATCTTCCTCACTTTTTTCCTCTTTTTATCTCGTCTAGCAGATTCTTTAGCAGAGGGAAGCAATGATAATAAATCAATAAACTTGTTTCCTTTACAGTTACAGACAAATGATAATCTAGTGATAGCGCTGATGTAATAGCTTCTTTCATATATGTCTCACTAACACCACCTCGATCTGACACAGCTTTAGCATTAACAGTGAATTTGACCACAGACTCAATAACCTGAGCTCTGTGCTGAGGCAAGCATCACTTACTGCTCTATCGTTAACTACAGGTTTGGAAAACAGTTCAGAAAATACCTTCAGATTTTCTTTTTTTAAAATTCAGAATTGAAAGTAGTGTTAAGTTACTAGGTTGTTCTGGCGAGCACTTGCTTTTCACCACTGTCATTCATCTTTCTGAGCCTCTTTGTAGGTAGCTCCACTTTTTCTGAGAACTACATCCTTCAGCATATGCACTTCCTTGCTGTGATGCTTCTTTAGACACTCCACCCAGCACAGACTGTTCCACAAGATGTCGTCTCAGGCAGGCTTTGCCACTGCAACCTTGTTAGTCCCCACCAACTGCTTTAGTAGCTCCTCCATGATGTAAAGACCAACACACCTCAACAGTGAAATTGCAACAACAAGAAGGACAAACTGTAATGTTATGCAAATAATGGACGTAGCATGTATCACTAAGATCTGCATATTATCAAACTTTCAAGCACCTAGCACCAATCTGTGGCAGGTGGGAGGGGCATAAAAGCCAGAATGCAAGCAAAGTTTTGTAGCCACATGAAACAAAGATTCAGATCAAGTGGAGATAATTGTGTGATGCCAACTGAGTGGGAGAGAATCCTCGAACTGAGAGACTTTGGTTTATCACTGGCAGAATGCACGGTTTAATGTTGCATGTCCCGATGGTTGGGAGAACAATGATGAACGGTAATGACAGAAAAAGTTGCATCTGTTTAGAGGAACGGGGCAAATTGATCCATTCTGTACTGCAAGTAAAATTGAACATCACATCCGAAGACTATGGCTACAAACCCTGTCTAGACTAGCGATCAGCAACCGCCGTCCCTCCAGATGTTCTGAAACAACTACTCCCAGAATACTTAATTCACTTTTATGGGAGTTGTGAGAACAGCCGAGCATGTTAGCATGCTAAGAGTTGTAGTTTCACAGCTGCTGGAGTGCAGAAGTTTGCTGATCCCTGGTCTAGACAAACCATTAGGTGTTTGCATGACATTGGGCTATGGACCAGATGTCCAGCTACAGGTGTTTCTTTTGCAGCATCCTGCTCCAGTGTCGCAGTACACTGCAAAGTGCAAAGTAAAGAGTTAACAATGCACTTGCTGTAATATGTAATACCTGCATATGTTTAGTATTTCCACAAGGTAATAACAGGCCATATTCAGAACCACCACTAGATGGGGCAGGTGTCAACCTCCCCCTTTCAAATAAATAGCAGAGTTTGAACATTCTAGTCAGTCTAATCAGCTAGTCTAGCCAGTTTGAACCAGAGATTCTTTGTCTGGACAGCAAAGAAAACAGATGCAAATATGTAATTCTCACACAGTCTGTCCTGGACTAGGAACCACCCAAAACAGAGCTGGAACAACTACAAAAAGCAAGCCAGATGAAAGGAGAAGTGTAGAGGAAGTCCGGTAAACGAACTGAAAAGGACTTATAGGCGCTACAGCATGTGTGTCCAGGAGTTTAGCCTCCAATGCCTGTGTATGCATTTAAGCAGACTGATCACCTGCAAATTCTTACATTCCAAGGAGGATTTCTTTTAAAAAATAAACAACAACTGTCAGTCCACTGCATGCTAAGAACTCTCCTGATCTGTCTGCATTTGAATTCTTCAGTAAAGACCTATTCTGCTGTACAACTGCCTGATCATTGATTCCTGCACTACTACTAGACTTCATTGTATTGGAGTCATGACACCCACGACCATGTCCCTCATGTCCATGTCCCTTGTACCTCAAAACCTGCAACACCAATGGCACCTCAACTATCATCAGGTATGAGAACCCCAGAACCGGATAGTGCCCTGAAGGGAAGAAAAGTTGTGCGCTTACTGTCACTGCACATCGACCCAAGGAGCGCCAGAACCTCCTCTCAAAGGCTATCATGGTGCACAACAAGATGGCAGTGGAGGCTAGAATTGAGGTCTATTCTCGTAAGTAATGAGTCCTGCTTTTGTATCAGATGCAAGAATAGCTGGAGATTGTTCTGGAGACCGTGTAGGCAACTCCATCAGCAGTTTTCACAAGGGAACGTAATCGCTAATTTCTAACGATAATTTGTTTTCCCTAAGTCCTAACAGTGGCACAGATGGGGTATTCTGCTCCTGTGGACTGGTTAGGACAGGTGGAAGTTTTAATAAAATTAACAAACTAAACATATGCCCTCCCTCCCCAATAAAGAGGGGGCGTGACCCCCAGGCCCTTGTGTAGTTACAAGTAGAAAAAAGAAGAAAATAACAACTTTAAAGTATAACTAAGGGGAAAATATTTGTGTGCCACTGTTAGGATTAAGAGAAAACAAATTATCATTAGAAATTAACAATTCCCCTTACGTCCTAACCAGTGGCACAGATGGGGATTTAGCAAGAAGAAACCTCCATGGGAGGGTCCCTAATGCCTGGTGGAAGCTAATACTGTCCGGGCCATATGAAAAATAGCTATGAATTCTAGAATCCACTCTATAGTGTGAGATAAAGGTGGAGTGAGAACTCCAAGAAGCTGACTTACACATCACATCCAATGGAATCAAGCTTCTCTCTGCAAACGAAGCAGCCACTGCCCGTGTGGAGTGGGCCCTTACAAACTCAGGAGGCTCCGAGCCCTGAGACATAAAGGACTCCCAAATTGACTCTTTAATCCATCGACTGATGGAGGGCTTAGAGGCTTTCCTCCCCTTGTGGGTACCGGAAAAGAGGATAAGGAGGTTTTCATCTCTCCTAAATACCTTGGAGCATTCCAGGTAAATCCTAAGACATCTCGAAATGTCGAGGGCTGATCTGTACCGCAATCCTTAAGCATCTTCTGGACCCAGCGTGAATGGGAATTTGGAGATAAGCATCCTTGAGGTCCAAGGTTGCCAAAAAATCTCCTGGCAAGAGAAGATTAGTCACTGACTGGATAGTTTTCATACGGAATTTCTTTTTTTATTTGATAAAACGATTGAAGTACCTCAAATCTATGATCATCCTCCATCCTCCGGTATTCTTGGGTACCAGAAACACTGGGGAATAGATACCTGCTCCCCTCTCTTGGGGGAGACCTCCTCTAAAGCCCCCTTCTGAAGATATTCTAGAACATAGCTCTCTAGAACTCCTTGCTTGCTGCAGGGAAGTAACCTTGTCTGTACGAACTTGTCCGCGGGCGGACTGATCAAATTCACAAGGTAACCTTGTGAAATGATGCAAAGGACCCATTGGTCCTGGATATAATCCTGCCAAAAATCTAGAAAATGTTGTAGGCTCCCACCTACGGGAATGTGGGGAGCAGGGAGCATTGAACATCCAGTCAGACCGGCTAAATACCAAGAGCCTCGAGGAGGCCCGTAATCAGAGCGTTGAGGACTTCTTGGGGGGTCTAAATCCCCTAGAGCAGGGATGGCCATGCAAACACTGCTTACAGCTATCAGCCTACAGCAGGGCATGGTGGGTATTGTAGTTTTACAACAGCTGGAGGGCTGCAGTTTGCCCATCCCTGCCCTAGAGGATTTTCCTCCTCTACGAGAACCCCAATCTCTCTGGATTCTGGGTTGAGGTTCCAGCCTGGAACCATACCTTTTGCCCCGACCACGAAAGGACTGCTGGGAAGGGTCTTGCCCTTCTTGTCCGACAGCCCATCCATTATTTAGTCTAGCTCTGCTCCAAAATGCTTGCCAGGTTCGTAAGCCATAGCGCAAAGGTTGTGCTTAGAAGTAGTATCAGCCTTCCAAGGTTTCAAACAGAGCGGACACCTGCCCGCGGTTGAAAGCGCCATGGATTTAGACTCCAACTTCCATTGTTGTGGAGCAGGGTCACACGGGAAGTCGATGGCTAAACTGGCTGTCTTACAGGAGGCCAAGATGTCATCCCTACAAACCCCCTGGTCCAGGTCAGACTGTACGTGGGCGAACCTCGATCTAAGAAAATTCGCCACTTCTGATGACGCAATAGCGACTGAGGCAGAGGCAGACGCCGAAGAATAAACACGCCTAAGGGAGCAATCCGCCTTCCGATCCATCGGATCTTGGAGGCTTGATCCGTCGTCCGATGGGATTAAAGTCCTCCTTGACAATTTGGAAATAGTTATGTCCACCTTAAGGACAGGCCCCCAGGATGATACCTGATCCTCCTTCAAAGGAAAAGCACTGCCGCCCGGAGCACAGCAAAGTAGTAAGTGCCCGCCCTCCGACCCCAACACAGAGAGCATTCAAATCCAATGATCTGGCCAGGCCAAGGTACAAGCGGCAACCTCTCCAACAGAAGCAAAAGAAGCCTGACCTCCTCCGCAGAAATGGAGGAGGGGGACCACCCGTCCTAGCTGTCCAAAGGACAGAAAAAAACACAAGGGCCTGGGGGTCACGCCCCCTCTTTATTGGGGGAGGGAGGGCGTATGTTTAGTTTGTTAATTTTATTTAAACTTCCACCTGTCCTAACCAGTCCACAGGGGCAGAATACCCCATCTGTGCCACTGGTTAGGACGTAAAGGGAATAGTGGTCCTCCTGCCAAGAATATGGTATGGGGTGGCATAATGTACGGTAGCCACACCCCTCTAGTCTTTATTTCAGGTGCACTAACAGCTTGACATCACAATGATTCTGTTGTGTAATTAGTGGTAAAGGCATTTCTCCAAAGTGTCCCAGGAGCAATTTTTTTAACAGGACAACAACAAGTTGCATGTTGCTCATGCGCTTTTGAGAAGCCTGCATGGCCTAAGCATGCTACCATAGCATGCAGCATCCCAGACTTGTCTCCCATAGAGCACATCTGGGATGTCATTGGTCAGCAATTGATGATTTGCATGTCCAAGTGTATTCAGCTTGGCAGAACATTCCTCACTGATATGGCAAGGCATATAAGTACATGTCTTTCTGTGTGTGGCACTCATACTCAATACTGAAGAAATTGAGATGTTTTGAATATTTTGTTTCCATTCTTATCATTTGCATATCATTAACATGTCTATCAATCTTTTGATGTCCATAATTCCATGACTTTTCCTTCTTGGTGTTGTTTCAATATTGAGGAGAGTTCTTCTAAAGATCAACAAAGCCTGTTCTTCTTTCTCGGTTGTACGAATAACAAGGAAACTTCTTGACCAGCTAGCATCGAGAACTACAAAACCTGCATTCACTACCGACCTCCAGATGATATATTAAGTGTCATACAAGAAAGAATGAAAAAGAATGGAAACCATCACCAGTAACAAACTAAAAGAACAAAAAGCAATGATACCATGAAGTCCACCCAGTTACTACGCACATCCATAACATTTATACAGTTGTGGACTCACATAGCTTTGGCCATGTACCCAAACCACATTCTATATTTCTGTGTATCTAAATTATTTTAATCCAGAGGGGAAAAAAAGCAGTCTGGTTTGAGACCTGCACTTATACCAGTTGGAAAAGAGTTTGCTGCTCACTGAGCAAGCACTCTATGAGGTAGATGCGAGGGAGGGTGGTAGCGAGGAGTCTCAGGAAAGTGAGGTAGCTAGCTGGATAACAGTTAGAAACTGGGGTAGAAGGAAAAGTGCCAGGGAGGCTAGACCTGACCTGACACACCCCAACAAGTTTGCAAGGTTGGCAGATGAGGGGGATGTCAGTTCAGGGAGAGCACTGCTGCAGCTGGACACTTCCTCTGCCAGTCAGGAGAATGTCAGCTCCAGTAAGGAGGAGACCAGGAGAACAGAGCAGGCCAGACAGGCGCTGGTAGTGAGAGATTCAATTATTAGGGGTACCGATAGGGCGATCTGTCACAAAGACCGGAATCGTCAAACAGTGTGCTGTCTTCCTGGCGCTAGAGTTCGACACATCGTGGATCGGGTTGACAGATTACTGGGAGTGGTGGGAGAAGATCCAGCAACCATGGTCCATAACAGAACCAATGATAAAGTTAGAGGTAGGTGGAGTATCCTTAAAAATGACTTTAGGGATTTAGGTCAAACGCTTAGTACAAGGACCTCAAAGGTATTGTTTTCCAAAATACTACCTGTACCACGAGCCACACAAGAAAGGCAGCTGGAGATTAGGGAGTTTAACCAGTGGCTCAAGAACTGGTGTAGGAAGGAGGGGTTTGGTTTCCTGGAGAACTGGGATGACTTCTTTATCAGCTACAGGCTCTATTGCAGGGATGGGCTGCACCTCAATAGGGAAGGAGCAGCTATGTTGGGGGAGAGGATGGCTAGAAGGTTGGGGGAGTGTTTAAACTAGGGACTGGTGGGGAGGGGAATTACATTATAGGATGGGAAGATAAGCCCACAGTCCGAGAAGATATAAGTGAGGGACATAAACATGTGTAGTCACTGTGGGTAGAAATACATGGAGGCAAAAGTAATAATAAAATACTAATAGGGGTTTATTATAAACCACCTAATATAGCAGATTCCACAGAATATCTACTACTAAACGAGATAGATGAGGCAGCATATCATAATGAGGTCGTTATTATGGGGGACTTCAACTACCCAGATATAGACTGGGAAACTGAAACCTGTATATCTCATAAAGGAAACAGGTTCTTGGCAATAACCAAAGACAATTACCTTTCCCAACTAGTTCAGGACCCGACTAGAGGGATGGCCATACTGGACTTATTATTAAACAATAGACCTGACAGAACAACGGCTGTGCAGGTTGGGGGACAGCTGGGAAATAGTGATCATAAAGTAATAACCTTCCAATTGTCATTCAAAAGAGTGTTTCTTCAGGGAGGAACAAAAATACCAAACTTCAAAGAAGCAAAATTTAGCCAACTAAAAAAGGCCATAGTCCTAACTGACTGGGACAAAGTCCACAAAAATAAAAATACAGCCACAAAATGGGATATTTTTAAAAGCATCCTAAAACTGTGAGAGATACATACCTTATGAGAATAAAAGGTTAAGGAGCAAGAAAAAAAACCAATGTGGATAAATAGAACTGTAAAGAAAGCAATAAATGACAAAAAGAAAGCAGTTAAATCACTAAAACAGGAGGGTAGTGGGGAATCACTGAAAACTATAAGGAAAAAAATAAAATATGTAAAATCAAACAAAAGCAGACAAACTATAGACCGAGAGATTAATTGCAAAAGAGAGCAAAACTAACCCTAAAATGTTCTTCAATTATATAAATGGTAAAAAGTATAAATCTGAAGGTGTTGCCCCTTTACAGAGTAATGAGGGGGGAGTTGCAGAGAGCAATGAGGAGAAAGCAAAGCTATTCAATATTGTAGTATATTGTATTTACTAAGGAAAATAAACTGTCAGATGAAAAGCAGAATGTAAAAGTAAATTCCCCATTAAAAGTGTCCTGTCTGACCCAGGAAGAAGTACAGCAGCGTCTTAAAAAGATTAAAATAGACAAATCGCCAGGACCAGATGGCATACACCCGTATCCAAAGAGAATTAAGTAATGTCATACCCAGACCCTTATTTCTGTTATTTAAGGACTCTATACTGACAGGGAGTGTTCCACAGGATTGGCGCATAGCAAATGTGGTGCCAATATTCAAAAAGGGTACTAAAACAGAGCCTGGAAACTATAGGTTGGTAAGTTTAACATCTGTCATGGAAAAACTGTTTGAAAGTTTTCTAAGAGATGCTATCTTGGAGTACGTCAATGAAAGTAATCAAATAATTCCATATCAGTATGGCTTCATGATGAGGAGGTAAGTTCTAGACGTGACAGTGGTGAATCAATGGATGTCGTATATCTTGAATTCTCCAAAGGATTTGACACTGTACCACATAAAAGGTTAGTATATAAAATGAGAATGCTTGGACTGGGAGAAAATGTCTGTATGTGGGTAAGTAACTGGCTCAGTGATAGAAAACAGAGGGTGGTTATAAACGGTACACACTCAGATTGGGTCACTGTCACTAGTGGAGTACCTCAGGGGTCAGTATTGGGCCCTATTCTCTTCAATATATTTATTAATGATCTTCTAGAAGGCTTGCACATTAAAATATAAATTTTTGCAGATGACACTAAACTGTGTAAACTAATTAACACGGAAGAGGACAGTATACGGCTACAGATGTATAGATTGGTGCCTTGGGCAGAGAAGTCCAGAAGAGGTTTAACACTGACAAATGTAAGGTTATGAACATGGGAAGGAAAAATGCACGTCACCCGTACATACTAAATGGTAAAACACTGGATAACACTAACATGGAAAAGGACCTAGGAATTTTAGTGAACAGCAAACTTAGCTGTAGAAACCAGTGTCAGGCAGCTGCTGCCAAGGCCAATAAGATAATGGTTTACTCAAAGGCCCAGAAGGGGCCCACAGGAGGTAAAACTTAACTTTTAATGTATGGATACTATAAATGCAATATATCCCAAACTAAACATAAATAAGACAAACAAAAATATTCAATAACCCCCATCTGAGTCTCACCACACAGGAACAACAGCTAGCAGTCTCGAATCGACACTGTGTGGGAATAATGGTTAATGAGTCCAGGGGGTTAAGATGAACTGTACATGTATCAAAAGGCAAATGGACAAGTACTTGCCCTAGAATGCCCTACATGTGGGGAAGGGGACCTGGTATCTTACTACCTATCTATACGAGGTTCAGACCCCGCAAGGGGCGACCTCGTCCGGATACCTGTCCCTGATCCCGGATGGAGTCCCTCGCGATCCCTATCTTGTAGTTCCCAACGTGGCCTGTTTCATTCAATGAATCATCAGGGGAGATGTACAGGAAAGGGTAACCTGAAATTGAAAAATAAACATACTAAGCACTCTGGAAAAAACTAAAAATAACAAGAGGATATGGGAAACAATCATATACATGGGACATACCTAAGGTCAGTGGATTGCTCAGGATACATAGAAACCAAGGGTGGAGGGAGCGCACCATTTAGTACAGTGCTGGCTAATGAGCTCAGCCTGTATATTGAATGTCCGCTATTAGAGTGGCGTATAGTGCCGCTATATAAAGACTGCAACTGGCACGCGAAGTCCACCCCGGGTGCCATATTTCCGGTCATGTGGCCGGAACATGCTCGTCCGCGTCATCAGTTGCCTGGATGTATTTCTGGAGTGTAATAATATTACAGGCTATAGCTACTAGAGGTGGGTCATTGATCCAGGTAGTTATTCTGATTGCCTGATTGGAGTCGAGAAGGAATTTTTTTCCCCTTACGTGGGGAAAATTGGCTTCTACCTCACAGTTTTTTTTTGTTGCCTTCCTCTGGATCAACTTGCAGGATAACAGGCTGAACTGGATGGACAGATGTATTTTTTCAGTCTTATAAACTATGTTACTATTAGACAGCATTTTCTATAAATAATCATGTTTTTTTCTTTACCACAAGGGTCTTTCACAATCTTGTTAGAAAGCATCAGCCTATATGATGCACACAGTGCTGAATAACTCTTGGTTCCAACACTTAATTGGTTACGACAGCTTATTTTTCCCTCAATGTCAATATAAACATAGTAAAACCTATTTGCTACCCCCATAAATGATTCAGTATCTCAGTTTCATGACAATTAGCCTGTGTAATTGTGTTTATGATTCATAATTGATTTATTGCTCATGTCCCATTGAAGCTCATTAACAATGCAGGTCAGGATACAAGAGCTCACACAATGCTGCCATTCTGCAGTAACATCACTGAGTATCATAATTTCATGGTTGCTCAGCACCATGCTGGCAAAAATAAGGCACTTTGCTCCTTTTGTAGTCACTTGTCTTTGGGAATTAGGTTTGCAGAAAAGCAGCTGTTTGTTTATCATCAGATTCAGAATCAAAGGCAGCGTCGAAAGAGTGGGATCCTGAGCACATCTAAGAACTTCAAAGTGACAAACAGATATGAATATAAAGCTGAATATCTTTTACTATGTGCATACTTTATAGTCTGTCACCGTCAAGAAAGTCATCATGATTGGATTGTGCATCCAGACACAGCTTTTTGTATGAAGACCTTATCTACATCTCTGTACACAGGGGCGGACTGACCATAGACCCTATAGGGAAATTTACCAGTGGGCTGATGTCCAGGGGGCCACCTGAGCCGCTTTTGGGTGTATATCTGTTGCAGATTGCGGCGCAAAGGTTATTTGCACCGCAATCTGCGACTTTTTACCCCTTTCTGCCGCTCACTTAGGTCTAAAAAAAAAAAGGGGTGGCGTGGGTGGGCCAGAAGGCCCGCCTCATTTATCATTTTCTATGCCTGTTTTAGACATAGAAAATGATCTAAATCTACGCCAGCAAGGGAGCTGGTGTAGATTTAGACAAGTGTAAAGTTCACCTACGTTATGACGAGGACCAGTGTCTTAATTGACAGTCTTTATAATTGCAACTTGGGAGTCCTCTCCATAAGGACTCATTCACACGACGTGTTCTGCGATACGCAAATTGCAGATCCGCAAAACATGGATGCCGCTGTGTGCGTTCCGCAATTTGCGGAACGAAACAGGTGGCCCATTATAGAAATACCTATTCTTGCAAAACAGACATGAATAGGACATGTTCTATCTTTTTTTGCAGAGCAACGGAATAGAGAGACGGATGCGGACAGCACACGTTGTTATGTTCACATCTTTTGTAGCCCCATTGAAATGAATGGGTCTGACCCATTCATACGGCCGTGGGAATGAGCTCTTATATTGCAGAACCTAGGAGTTTTCTGCATACTTGTATTGAATCTGTGTCTTTCGAATTATCCAGCCATCACAGTAGTGGGAAGCAAGGGGGTCTGTGGTGATAGAGTCCCTTTAAAATGAATGCATAATAGAAAAAAGTGTCTGTTATTCTCCAGAACCACTGCCACTTGTCAGTGGACTACGTGTGATGTTGTAGCTTGGTTCCATTCAGGTGAATAGGACTGAGCAGCTATATCTACAGAAAGCAGCCACGCTTTTATAATATTATGCAACCACTTTGATCATAGACCTTAAATGAATTATTATGATTACAGATTTGCCTTACAGTCACATTTGCCACCCAGTTTTACTTTTGTTTTTAAGGTGTTTTTTCCTTTAAAGAATCCACAGCATTTGCTGCTGTGGGGATTACAGGTAAAACTAATCAGCTTTGGTGTGAGTTTAAGAATTTAATAGAAAAATCAATAGACGCCTCTCCACTCTGCCTGCTGAGGCATGAAATAAGTCGCCTTTCCTGCGATGCACAATGGAAATGTCACATTCCCTTCTGAAAAGTTTGACTTTAAAACTACATTTAAGCCAATTGTTCAGCTATTTGTTGTCTGCAGCCAAAACCTTCAAGTAAAAGTGATTTAATATTTACTAAAGAAGATGGATGAATTCAAAAGATGAAAAATAACCAGGCTGTATAAAGCAAGCAGGAATTTCCAACAAGCCCAATGCATTGCTTATAAGCACCAGCAATGTTTATGGAGTAAGACTTACGATATGAACAAGAAGATGGTTGAAAGGGCATTTCCAGTTATTTATGAAAAATTATAAGGCTGTATACAATAAATGCCCACTTTGACTTGTATAAAACTTCTGCATGGAAAACAAAATTAGAAAATAATATCTGCTCTGATAGGATCTCATAGGGCCCCATATTAAAACTTAGTAGGCACCACCAGGTTTACCAGTATGCACGCCTCAATCATTCCCAGGCAATGTGAATGCAAAGTGTAATGCCCAAGATTACTGAATATATTTAGGAGAACTGTTACCCTGGTAGCCTGGGTCCACTGCTTAATTCGCTATTTGTCAGTCTGTCTGGTGTCTATGTGGGAACAGGAGATTAGCTCAGTGTATCTCACTTCTAGTCCAGCACTGCAGGGGTTACATCTTTTCTCTTCTTGTGGTGTGTGTTGCTTCTAACAAGTCCATCAGCTCCCCAGTAAATACCTGCTTGTCTCTCTTACCCTTTGCCTGATAAATTCAGATCCTGCTAGTCTGCTTTACCTGTTGGTATACTGACAGTTGTCTTCTTGGACTTTGATCCCAGCCTGTTCTTGACTATGAGTTAGCGTCATTCCTCTGGTAATCCACTCTGGTGTCCTTTATCCCCGTGGATCAACAGTCTACCACTCTTGGGATCATAATAGTGACATGTATTTCTCAATGTATTTACACCAGACAATTAGCAAAAATACATTGATAAATCTCCTGCTTTCCAGCTATTAGAAAATTGTCTGCCTGCAGCCGCCACTAGGGGGAGCTCAATACATTGGAATTTATGCAGTTTCATATGATTGAAATGGAAGCTGTAATAACCTTTTTGCACTGGGTTCCTTTTAGTGGTTAAGCGCTGGACCAACCCTCCCTCAGACCCCTTAACACTCACAAGGTCTGTCCCCATTGAAGGCATTACACTAATAGAAGGTACTGTGATAGGAACTCCGCAGCAAGAAAAAAAAATTCTAGCTGACGGATATCAGCTTCTGTTGAGTTCATTCCATATTATATGTGCAAGCACCCCATATGTTGGCTTCTGGCACCAAGAATTTTATAGGGAGTCTGTCAGCTGAAAAATAAGTATTAACCCGTGCATACATCTGTGAGAAAAAGCTCTTTTATTCAGTATGAAAATTAGTGGGGCAATCAAACAACTGTTGAAGCCACTGGGAGGGGAATGTGGCGGAACAATGGTGTGCCAAAAGACACAGCCCCACTTTCAATTCACTGGATTGATAATTTGCATACTGAATAAAATAGCTTTTTCTAAAGGGGGCACAGATTGAAAAGCAAAAGGTAGACCAGGAAGGAGCACTGGAAAGCATTGGGTTAGTACTGATTTTCCATGTGACAGACTCCCTTTCAAATTGGTGTACACCTATGTGAAAGGAAGCAGGGGATTAGGAGCCCTGGAATGATATATTATAAAATGAACCCACCCTAATCATTAGAACAAAGGAGCAGGAGCTTTAAGATGACAACTGTGGCTCTTTGGTTGTGGTTAACATTGATTGCTATTGTTACTAGGGATGAGCGAATCGACTCCAGATGAAACATCCAAAGTCGATTCACATAAAACTTTGTTCTAATACTGTACGAAGCAGGAGCTCCGTACAGTATTAGAATGTATTGGCTCCGATGAGACAAAGTTATTGCAATAACTTCAAAAATTAATTTGTACTGTTAAAAAACATTTCCTGAAATCGTCTTTTCCATGAAGATAATATTCTTAACTCTCCAAGCCCATCTGGGTGTTATGTCCGAAAAAATTATCTTAGTTTTTGGGAATTGAACGTGTATTTCTACCAACGTATTTTTCTACTCTTTTATTAACTCATTGGTTTTTAACTTGCCCATGTCAAAAGAACCAGCATGTATAATCATCATATATACATTCTCAGTAAATGTTTTTTATTCTCATTCTATCTGTACTTTTCTAAAATATTTCAACCTTGTCGTCGAAGCCTAAATTGTCTGATTTAAATTATATTAAAGATCTTTTTTAGCTGCCAAAATGAGTTCATTTCCAATAATCCAGATGATCTTCCCCAAATGTGGCAAGAAATTATAATAATAAATGGGGTCTAATATACAAGTTATATCTTTTTGAGGTCCATCTTCCTATTTTCTTTATTGTTTTTTCTTTTAAACCAATTTTTGATGCCAAAGTTGCTGCATCAATTCTGAATGAATGATCTGAAATGTTTTTCATTTTGTAAACTAGCTTTGTTTTTACATTCACGTAGAATAAAGTTGAACAGGAATTTTGTTAAAGGTAAATTATTAGTATGAACAAATAGAGAGCCTTGCATGTAAGACCTTACTATCATGGTTTGAACTGGACAAAGAGTAGATGAAGTGAATTCATTTAACCTTACCCAATTGACAATTCCGTATTGGTGTTTTTTTTTACCTTTTTATAAATAATTTGATGTTATTTGAATGGATCAACAAATCATTAATTAATAATGGTGCTTTTGCATTTTTATTTACAGCTGCAATTTCGTTGATGCAGAGTGCTCCAAAGAAAGCAAGTAAAAATGTAGCTTTGAATAGGAGAACTTTATAATAAGAAGAACATATAAAAGGTAAGTCATTAAAAATTTATTTAGCAATTCTAATAAAATTAGTCTATTTTTATTATTGTTAGTAGTACACCTTTTCATATCTTTAATTATCTGTTTGAGTAAAAATGTTGTTGTAATAGGTTCAGAAATGTAAATTTTTCGAAAAAATGAAATTCCAGCTACGATTTGTTTTATGTATTCTGCTTTATGGCCCTTTTTAAATAAGTTGGCAACGAATTGGATGTTATGTACAATCTTATCTAATACCTTTATATTGTTGTAAGAACAAAATTTTTTCCAATTGTTCCATGCAGCTGTACACGCAGCCCTTGTATTAGGAGTTAAAGTTTTACTGACTAAATTGTAGATTAATTACAGATCTCCTTCCATAGCTGTTGGGCAAGGATTTCGTGTCACCTCTGCATTTGGTACCAGTTGCCTGAAAAGTGTGACGTTCTACTGGGATAAAGATTTAGGTATTATATTGTTCCTACCTTCAATATATTTGGCTTTCAGCCAAATGTTATTATTTAGGCAGGTTAAAGTAATATGCCTTGAAACATTTATGACTGCTTGGGATTTTGCAGCTAAACAGTTTATAGCAAAAACAACTCCTTTGTTGTTTGAATATAGTAGAATATGTCTATTTCGGAATTCATTATGCCAAGTTGATAAAGAAATTAAGACTGGAGCAAGTTCTAAGAAAACAGTTTTTTTTTATAATTGTATGATCTAACCAATTTTTTGGCCATCTTTCAGCTGACCATTGGTTTTTGTAGAATGCATCGTAACCCACCAATGCAGCCGCATCTGTGCACAATTGCATAGTCTATAAATTCCTGTTGCCAAATTATTCTACCATTAAAGATGTCCAAAATATTTAGCCATATAGTTATGTAATCTTTTATCTGTTTGACAAACTAAAGCGCTCGAATGGTAAATTTTTTCCTCTAGTAGCTGCGTACATGCGTTTTGAAAAAAATCTTCCCATTGGAATAACTCTGGCTATGAAATTTAAAGAGCCGATTGAAATCTTTTTAATGTAGTTTTCTTTAAAGATAATACATTTTTGAATGAAATTCGAGATGAGATTATTTTTTCTTCTGGTATTTTAAATTCCATATTTATCGTATCTATTGAGATACAGTGGATATAAAAAGTCTACACACCCCTGTTAAAATGTCAGATTTCTGTGCTGTAAATAAATGAGACAAAGATAAATCATTTCAGAACTTTTTCCACCTTTAATATGACCTATAAACTGTACCACTCAATTGAAAAACAAACTGAAATCTTTTAGGTGGAGGACAGAAAACAAAAAATAAATAAAAATAATGTGGTTGCATAAGTGTGCACACCCTATTATAACTGGGGGTGTAGCTGTGTTCAGAATTAGGCAATCACATTCAAAATCATGTTAAATAGGAGTCATCATACACCTGCCATCATTTAAAGCACCTCTGATTAACCCCAAATAAAGTTCAGCTGCTCAAGTTGGTCTTTCCTGAAATTTTCTTAGTCACATTCCACAGCAAAAACCATGGTCCACAGAGAGCTTCCAAAGCATCAGAGGGATCTCATTGTTAAAAGGTATCAGTCAGGAGAAGGGTACAAAAGAATTTCTAAGGCATTAGATATACCATTAAACACAGTGAAGACAGTCATCATCAAGAGAGATGATGAAAAGAGAAAATATGTAGAGAAAATATGGTACAACAGTGACATTACCAAGAACTGGACATCTCTCCAAAATTGATGAAAAGACGAGAAGAAAACTGGTCAGGGAGGCTACCAAAAGGCCTACAGCAACATTAAAGGAGCTGCAGGAATATCTGGCAAGTACTGGCTGTGTGGTACATATGACAAAAATCTACCGTATTATTCATATGTCTGGGCTATGGGGTAGAGTGGCAAGACTAAACCCTTTTCTTACGAAGAAAAACATCCAAGCCAGGATACATTTTGCAAAAACACATCTGAAGTCTCCCAAAAGCATGTGGGAAAAGGTGTTATGGTCTGATGAAGCCAAGGTTGAACTTTTTGTCCATAATTCCAAAAACAACACTGCACATTACCAAAATAACACCATACCCACAGTGAAGCATCGTGGTGGCAGCATCATGCTTTGGGGCTGTTTTTCTTCAGCTGGAACTGGGGCCTTAGTTAAGATAGAGGGAATTATGAACAGTTCCAAATGCCAGTCAATATTTGCACAAAACCTTCAGGCTTCTGCTAGAAAGCTGAACATGAAGAGGAACTTCATCTTTCAGCATGACAACGACCCAAAGAATACATCCAAATCAACAAAGGAATGGCTGACATTTTAACAGGGGTGTGTAGACTTTTTATATCCACTGTACCTAAAAAAGTGATGATATTAGTGGGAAGAACTGTCTTTTCTTCTGCTAATGGAATATTTAAATAATCTGTAATATTGTTGAAAATTTTTAGTAAGTCGTAACAATCATCAGATCCATTTTTTCCTATGAACAAAAAATCATCCAGGTAGTGGATTACAAAACCACCTTTTGAGTGACTTTCTACCATCTATTGTAAAAAGCTGGAAAATATCCTCAAAGTAAAAAGAGGATAGTGAGAAGCCCATTGGGAGTGCTTTGTCATAGTAGTAATTACCTTCAAATTGGAACCCCAGGGAATTATAACCCTCTTGGTTAACTGGTAGTAATCTGAAGGCCGATTTTATATCTGTCTTTGCTAAAAAGGCATTTTTTCCTGCTTTGTTTAGTAATTGCAGTGTCTGATCAAAAGACGCATAGTGTACTGAAGTAATATTTTTATCGATCAGGTTGTTTAATAAATCATCTTTAGGATATGATTAGTGACGAATAAGCCGGTAACTATACGTTTACCTGCTACACTATTTTTGTGAATATCTTCATAAATTTTCTCTAAAACTGCATTTTTGTTTTTATTTACAGATTTCAAGTTGTCAACAAAAGAACAACCAGTACCTGTAAACGAAGCTATGTAAAAACCAAAAGAATAACTATCAATTAGTATTTGGGCAATCGTATTGTTTAGATAGAAGTTTAAACATTGAATGATTATTGATATGATCAGTGGGGTCACGTGCTCTTTTGGGTTCATTATTTTTTTGAAATTTGCCAATTTTTCTTATAACAATTTGTTGCTGGGTGACTTTCTGACCAAAATGTGCACTCATGTTTGTATTTACAATTGTTTTGCCATCTGCATACAGACTCATTGTAAGCGAAGCGAAAAAGATTCAACCTCTGTGGTAGCATAAAGTTAATCCAGAGGCCAACGTCTTTTGCCCCTCAATTTAATTCCGGATATACCACAAGTTTTTGACGGAAAGACTCGTCGTATTTATACCATGCGGTAATTTTTTTGCTGAACTATTTTTCTTTTTTCCTCATCTTTGTTCTCTGGTTTTATCATTTTTGATGATGGGAGGAGATAAAAAATATTAATGAATTATTTTTTCCAAATTTTTTCTTTTATCTGTCTCGAAAGATGAAAGCCCAAAGGAGATATTTGGCAGGGCATAATTTCTTTTACAGAAGTTTCTTTTATGCCACTGCTCGTTTCTAATAAAGGGACAAAACATCTTTCTTTATTTGTGATTTGAGTTGTTTTAGCTGAAGGAAATGTCACTGAAGCGATATATTTGTTCTCTTTATGGCTATCAATATCCGATTGTCTGCCTGGAGAAGACCAGACAGGGATAGGATTTTTGATACTATCTTTGTTGGACATAAATGAAATAAGTTCTTTAAATAAATTTACCTTATCAGAGGAAAGGGTATCTGTATTAAAAGAAGTGTCTTTAATAAAAGTGTCAGTGCACTGAAATTGCAGTCACTATGATCTGTGGTTGTAGTGTATGTAATCTCACCCTCCTTTGCATTAATTGCGGTCCTGTCACGGTTGGAAGCGTAAGCCTTCCTGTCAGTTGAAGCTAGGAGTCGTTGCTGATGAGAGGATGAATTACTGCGGCTGTTCCTCGTGCTGGCTGACGCAATATAATTTTTTTTCCTGCATTTAGCTGATTCTGGAGGAGGGGAGTATCTTCTTTTTTCTTTTCTAGCTCTTTTTGATGGCAGGGTTGCATCGCTGCGCTGAGGCACAGTAATGATGTCATCTAGAGATGAGCAAATCAAAGCTGACGAAGTAAAATTCGATCCGAATTTCAGGATTTATTCGACACGCATTGAATCTGAATTTCCTCAAGATTCGTCTTAACGAATCGCTTTTTTTCCTAAAATGTCTGCTGCACATGGAGCAAGGAACTCTGGGAAGAAGGGATCACCCATAATGCCATACATCCAGCCAGACCTGTGATGTCACAGCCATATAAATATGGTGGCCATCTTAGATTCTGCCATTCACCAGCGTGCTTAGTGCAGTGAGAGACGTGTCTACAGGCGCTAGGGATAGGAAAGACCTGATTGTGGTGAAAAAAACTATTTATAAGTGCAGGGAAAGATTACTCAAGGTATAGGGAAAGGATAGGCAGGAATCATTCCACCAGCATTTGTGTTCAACAGAAAATTACAGCCCTTTTCTCTGTATATTAATGGAAAAGGAAAAAAATATTTGCTGCTCAGCGGTGCAGTGATATATTCTGAAGCCCTGTTTGCAGTGTATTAGTGGCGAAATAAAAATATATTGGCCGTCCAGCATTGTATTTCTCTGATGAAAAGCGTGTTGTGTAAAAGTAGAAAAAAATGTGGTCCTAACTGCCGGTCTGCGGTGCAGTGATATATTTTAAAACCCAGTCTGCCGTGTATTAGTGGCGAAATAAAAAATTGTTGATCTAACATTTGATTATTTGATCTAACAGTATGTCAGACAGAGAAGTGCCAGGCCCTGCACAGGGTGTGGCAGAGGCCTAAATGTTTCTGATGCACGCAAAGGTTGCAGCAGAGTAAGGAGCCGTGGCAGCAGGGGTCACTTCGAGAGGCCTGAGCTCCCAGTGTCAGCAAGCGGTCGAGTCGTGTCCAGCAACCCAGCGGTTCTAGAATGGTTAACTCGATCTTCAACTTTGTCGCAAGTGACATCAGACACCCCCAGCCAAGAGTCAGTGGGCATGGCCCGGGAGCAGACCCTGTGCCCTCACCTGCCCTCAACCTGCCTCTGTCCTTTCCTCCACTAGACGGGCAAGTAGTGATGAGGAGAGTGGCGTGGGAGCTGGTGTTGAGAGCGGTCAGGCTCCTGACCCAGAGACGGTTGAGGAGGACATCAGTGACGTGCAGACAGTCCTCGATGATGATGATGTAGCTGATCACACTTGGGAGCCAGTTGATGAAGGGGCTTCATTTTTTCTTAATTTTTTTCTTTATATAATAATGTAATATTATAAAATCCGCTGTCTCCATGATAAATCTACTGCGATGGGGCCCCGTGTGGCTTCCACACACTTTCAAAATAATCCTTCAGTGGGGCAAATAGATCCCGGATGACCAGGACGCTCCATGACCTTCCCAGGAGCTGCTGTCGGGAGCAGCAGTTCATTTCTGAGACATCCGTATAGTGCGGGGGAATCCGAAGACCCTCTCCATCTCCGTGCACCACAGGATGTCCTCCTTCCCATCCATATTGAGTGGGAACTCGTGATGTTTTCCCTGAGGAATAGACCAGGGGCTGGTAGTTATGGTTTGAATCTTGATGAACTTCGTGACTCTTCCGGGCTCCAAGCAATCTTGAAGCTTTGTCTTCTCCTTGTCTGTAGCTACTAGAGGCCAGTTCATGCCAGACAGGTTCCCCGAGAAGAATCTGGTTCGATGAGCAGCCGATACCTGTTTGCATCAATCTTGACAAGATTTGTCTCCAGGTGGAGAGAAATAGTTTTTTGGAATGCTTTTTCCATCACAACCACGTTCTCGAATAACCAGAAGACTGCCCAATCTCTCCTGTCTTAGGCAACACTTTATTGAGTAATTGCGGAAAGTCAAAAAACAGTTGTTCACTGCCCTCATAAAGGCCTTTCCGGTGCAGCTTAACCACAGATAAGTCATTACAAGGACTGCCACCAATTATCAGATGAAATTTTCCCAATTCCTCAATCTGTTTCCTGGTTATATTCTGTATGTTGCCACATATACAATCTGCCCTGGATGGCGTACCCGTCCTATTGTGATGGCGTCCTCACACACCTCTGATGCCATATATTTTTCAATGTTTATTCTAAGCTTTTTCCATGATAACAGGGAACTCGTGATGTTTTTCCTGACGTAGAGACCAGGGGCTGGTAGTTATGGTTTGAATCTTGATGAACTTCGCAACTCTTCCGGGCTCCAAGCAATCTTAAAGCTTTATCTTCTTCTTGTCTGTAGCTACTAGAGTCTTGTTCATGCCAGGCAGGTTCCCCCAGAAGTATCTGGCTCAATTAGCAGCCGATACCGCACTTGCATCAATCTTGACAGGATTTGTCTCCAGGTGGAGAGAAATAGTTTTTTGGAATGCTTTCTCCATCACAACCCTGTCATCAAATAAACAGAAGACTGGCTGATTCTCTCCTGTCCTAGGCAACACTTCATTTTTTTTTATAAAATGTATTAAAGGGGTTATCCGAGATATATTAAGTTAATCCAAACTTCTTTATCGATATATATAAAACATTTTTGTAATTGACTTACTTTAAAAATAATGCACCGTTTACATTCTGCAGAATGTTGTCATTTGTGCACTGACGTCACCCTGCTTGATTCTCCGTCTTCATTCAGCACGGCTCTGGTAAGGATCGCGCATGCGCGATCCTTACCAGAGCCGTGCTGACAGATTCCACAGCGTTCAGGCTTTGAAAGCCCGCCCCTTCTTGGTCTCTGCTCTATTAGCGCGACTCTGGTAAGGATCGCGCATGCGCGATCCTTACCAGAGCCGTGCTGAATGAAGACAGAGAGGCAGAAGGGGCGGGCTTCCAAAGCCTGAACGCTGTGGAATCGGTCAGCACGGCTCTGGTAAGGATCGCGCATGCGCGATCCTTACCAGAGCCGTGCTGAATGAAGACGGAGAATCAAGCAGGGTGACGTCAGTGCACAAATGACAACATTCTGCAGAATGTAAACGGTGCATTATTTTTAAAGTAAGTCAATTACAAAAATGTTTTATATATATCGATAAAGAAGTTTGGATTACCTTAATATATCTCGGATAACCCCTTTAAATATTAAATTGAACCAAAAAAATTCACTCATCTCTAATGTCATCCTCTTTGTCCGGCTCTGCGTTCCTGTTTAAGGCTGAAGCGCAGACTGGATTAATTGATTGAAGAGCAGAATCAGCTTTGGATCGTTCCTGCTGAAGACAGCGGCGGAGCCACTGTTCCCCACCGTAAGTTTCTGCTTTTTCAATTAATTGTTCTAGTAACCCTTACATTTTCTCTGCAGGTTACGTTTCTTCCTCCAGGTATCTTCACTGCCCCTTACTTGAGTGCGCAGTAACTGTCTTTTCTCTTCTTTTATAGGTACCATCACGTGATCATCGGTTGCTGTCTCCTCCAATCTAGTTTCTTCATTGGTGTCTTCTGCCTGTACCATCCCCATCTATATCCAGGTGAGTTATAAAAACAACTGTAAAACTTACAGATGCAAATAGTGGGTTCATCACACCAGGTCCCCCCTATTTGCATCCGCAAATATGGATTAGCCATACTTGGGGTATCTAACCAAGAAGCCCACAATTGTTCAAATTTATGTACTATCCTCTCATACATTAAAAAGGTATTTACTTTATCTATTTACCTTCTACTAGGGGAGATTGACTGAATCTAGTGGCAATCAGTTTACGGCAATAAATTGACCAACAGTTATTTTAGGATGAGTGTATGATGGTAAATCCTCCTTCAGGCCTAAAAGACAGAATATAATGTATTAATGATTCACACAAAGTCTATCTGATGAAGAAAAATGGGGGCTTTATATGCCCTATGAAGGATATATAATTGTGAAAGTCTATTGGGCTCATTTATCAAACTGGTGTAAAGTAGAACTGGCTTAGTTGCCCATAGCAACCAATCAGATTCTACCTTTTATTTTCCAAAGGAGATGTCAAAAATGAAAGGTGGAATGTGATTGGTTGCTATGTCCAAATAAACCAGTTCTACTTTACAAAAGTTTGATAAATGACCCCATTTGTCCCGCACCAAAAAATAATGTAGGAATCAAATCTAGTATACTAGAGCACTAATATTACAACATTGTCCCTAGGTCCTTCTTACATTTATGTATCCACACTAAAAGATGTTTCTCCAAAGTAATAATTGAAAGAGCTCTATATATAGTGGATATTAACCCAAAAGTTTATGCGGCAGATACAATAGTGACAATGATCGGATCAGTTGCCACCTTCACGGATATAGTTGCATGAGTCTATATTAGAGACAAGCAAACCAGTCGAGATTCGTTTTGGGTCCGGTTCACCGAACTTTTGTAAAAAGTTTGGTTTGGACACCAATCGATTCGTGCTGCAACAAAGTTGTTCCAATTGCCCTGAAAGTTGGTATATAACCCCTCAAGCCTCCTAGGACTCCTAGGAATTTTTGTTAATATTTTGTGAATTCCCCCCCAAGCTCTGAAACGCAATGATAGCAATAGTAAATGATGTCTGAGTGACAATGACATACATACAGTAGCTATGGGTAAATGCACGCTTGGCGGCATTAACATATAGAATGTTTAAAAACACACCGTGTTGGCACATTTTTTATGCTTTTTCATATTACAAAGCTTCCAAAAATGGTTCCTTATCATGGCATATGATGTTTAAACATGCATGGTGTTATTAGATAAAATATATTTTTTTTTAAAAATGGCTTGGGGGGTCAAGCATCCAAAAATTATGCCATGACAGGGTCGGAATAACTGCCCATTCGACACACACAAGTGTTGATTGTCAGAAGAAAAAGTGTCTCATTGTGAATGAGCCCTAAAAAATTCTCCCTTTTATTTGAGAGCAGCAGCAGTACAGTGTGGATGTGGAAAGAGTACGGTGTGGATATAGCAGCATACAGCCGTAACAGTGGCAGCATGGCAGAGCATGGCTGTCTATGGATAGTAGTGGCAATAATGGTCGTAGTTTTAGTAGTGATAGTGGCTGTAGATGCTTTGCGTTAATAGTGTTGGCAGTAGGGGATTAACAGCGAGGTGCAGCAGCAACTGAGGCAGCTGCGGCTGCAGTAGCAACCATATGGTACATGTTGCCAGAATGGAAGGATCCCGGACATTAGTGAGGGATCCACATGGGATTATGGTCATACCATGTTGATCCCTTGCTGTTTTTGGTGAGAATTTTCCCACCAAAAAATTCTGCTGGTAATCTCTAGGCAGATTTAGTCGGTCAGCAACAAGGATCTTATTGGATGGCCACTGCCTGGGGTAGTTTTTACCCAGCATTGCTACAAGTATTTGATTGGGCACTTTATAGCCACTAGATATTTATAGAATAGGCAGATTTTATCCCTGGTAACAAAGTTCTCATTGGTGGTCCATGGGTGACCAGTGGAATAAATATGTGGGTTCGGACAGTTGGAGCGCAGTACATCATTACCTGAGCTGAGGAGCATCTTTCCCGCCCACCCAGCCCTCATCAAATGGAGTTTCTTCGGTAATGATCTTATTACATTAACCTGGGGTATTTTATGTAAACGTTTAATTGAGTTTGAACTTATGGCTGAGCTTGTTTTTTTCCTGTGATTGTTATGGTTTGGATTAATATAATATTATATAGTTTGAGTTATGAAGTTATTACACAGGTTAACTAATAAAGGCAGTGGCCAAAAAAATATTGTAATGTTTCCAACTAATTATTTGGGTCGTGTTTTATTTCATTATGGTTTTGGTTTATCGAAGAGTTAATGGGTATGAACTATGATTCCAAGGCAGCAGCATGATGGAGGCAGCAGCAGCTTCACTGAAGATAAAGAACGGCAGGTCGCAGCAGTGGCATGATGGGGGCAGTGGCATGATGGAGGCGGCTACAGCAGCCGTACAGAATGTGATGGTTGGAAAGAGGCAGAAGTGGCATGATGCAGGCTCCAACAGTAACTGTACAGAATATGATGGTAGTTAGGCAGGCAGACAGCAACAGTGGCAAGATGGGGCGCTGCCAGCAAAGCAAGGAGTAATCATCAGAATATGCCGGAGCTGTGAGAAAATGTCGGTATTGATGCATTAATCACGTACATTTATGCTGCTTAATCAAATTTAAAGCCCCCAAAAAAAAAAAAAATTCTTGGCTTAGGTTCCTCTCCTGATTATCTGCCATTGCCTGAACTTTTTCTGTTAATGACTCCTGGCTCTACCGTACCCATTTTACGCTTGTAGGCATATTCATAGTCATTTCTTGGCCAGATGATAACATTTACTTAGTAAACAGTTATTTTGTTCAGAACAGAACTTAGGAAAAGTTGATTTTCAAACATCTGTAATACGTGGCTGTAGGCATTATCCTCCATTTCTTACTTATTGATAAACAGATGGAGTCATTAGCACTTTTGGTAAATTCATTTTTGCTCATTCTTTTTTCTATTCTGCGTGGTCGTGATATAAAGGACATTTGCAGCTTTATAAATAAAAGAACACAAATACGTATTCATGTTGTCAACTTTACAAAATACTACATTAAGCTGTTCCAGCGCTAAGCAGGAGACAGAAACACTTCTAGCTTGGACAAGTACTCAACGATATAATGGTCAACAAAGCAAAATTCTGCCAAGCCTTAGTACCATCTGTGCCGTTCAGAATTTGGAACAGTGCAGGAGACTTACTGAGCCATTTCATCCAGCTTTTTAACAAAAACATTTTTGTCGCTATCAAGTAAATTAAATGTGTTTAAAAGTAAAAAGACAATTGAGTTCGAAAATGAAATCCTATTGAAATCCAGTGAATTTTTACTACCATCTCCTAGCTGCAGTTCTTCATCCTTGTACAGTACAGAAGGTGGAAAAAACTGAATCCACAGGGTAATAATTATAATTGTGTCTTATCTTTAACCAAGTGGTGACAAGTACATGTGTAGCAGATTGCCAGATTCCCTCATAAGGTGACACCATGTTACACAAAGAGAGAGAACCCCACTGAGAACATATGACAGCCAATATGTTTTTTCCAGCCACACAGCAGACACCATACTGTACAGTGTTATTTTGGCACACTGAACCTTATTGTATATATAATGGACTAACAGTTCTCCATGGTGGCAGCAGTTCAGTTAGAGGAGCTGAGTTTGTATCTATAGGACTACTGAGTACATGGCAAGATATCAAATGTGGTTTTCCATAGGATTCATATTAATTGTCAGTTATTACAGTGCACAATTTTAGCAGTTGTATAAAATGGGTGTTATGATCAGATTGGTTACCATAGACGTTACTCATCTTTGTATATGAGGGATCCTGTGTTCTGTGGAATAAAGAAAGCTGAAAACACTGCCTTGTTAATTTTTTTACTTTAACTGCAAAGATCATACAAAAAAAAAAACTAATGTATAAATTCAACCATAACTATAAATATGCCCATGTATACAGGCCACGGACAAATAAATGTTTTTTCCAGTGCCTTCTCAACGTTCTTTGATGCAAACTGATGACTGAATGCAGTCGGACTGAAGCTCATTGGCCCACCAGAGGAAATCATCTTGAGGGCCTACCCTCTGTGTAGACCTGATGTGTGCACACCCACTTTTAGGCAATTTATTCTATCATTGCATGTGCAGGACTTCTCATCAATGAAGCTTAATATAATATCTGATGGTTGTAGGTTCGAAGTTCTGCTCCAAATGAAATTGTATTATGCTAGACCTCAGGTCCTCTGTTATATTAGGAATCCATTATCAGAGCTTGGGCCCACTGGAGGATCCTTTGGTACTCTGTCAGTTAGTCAGGGTCAGACTGGTCTACCAATCTAAAAAGGCATTATTAGCTATGTTGGAAATATTTGGTTTAAAGAAATTGTGACCGGCATTGCAGCTTGCACACTCCACTCTAATACAACCCCTCTAAAGGTAACCAAACACATTAGTCTAAACTTAATTTTAAAAAATTATTTTAACTAGAGATGAGTGAACCAGTCCGGTCCGGTTCACCAAATTTTTGTTCAGTTCAGACCCTAATCGGTTTGGGCAGAACCGAAGTTGCTTCAATTGCCCAGAAAGTTGGTATATAACCCCCTCTAGCCTCCTGGGACTCATATTTTTAAGGAAAACTTGTTATCTTATTTAGTTTATCTTTTGTTCATTTTTTCCCCTCCCCAACCTCTGGAACACAATAAAAGCAATAGTAAATGATGTCTGAGTGACACTGACATACATAGCTATTAGTGTTAAGCGAAGCGAAGCATCCAAAGTGGAATTTGGTCCGAATTTTAGGAATAATTTGATTCTAAACAAAGCCAAATTTCCTCGTGCTTCATATTATTGAATCATTTATCCTAAAATGTCCACTGGATCACGCGGTGACATCATCCTGCTCAGCGCAGGTCCTTAAGCAGGTCTTTTTCCATCAAGAAAGGAGCGGACTGCCTCTGCAAGAGCAAGTAGATAAGGTGAGTGATTTTTTTTTTAACCCAAAAGGCTACATTGCACTAGTGTATTACTATTTACTGCACACTTCTGGCTAATTGGCCATTAAAAATGATCCCATTGATTGATTGGCTGAATTAGGTTTTAACATAGTGATTCGTGATGAATTAAATTGTAATGAATCTAATTTCTTGTCAAACTTTGACGAAGCTGCAGAATTGAATTTGTCAAAACTTTGCTTATCTCTAATAGTTATAGGTAAATGCACATTCGACTGATGGTATTAACATACAGTGTGTCTAAAAACACAGTGCCCTCGCATGTCTCATGCTTTTTAATATTTTCAAGCTTCAAAAAATTGTCCCTTATCAGGGCAGATGATGTTTAAACACACACAGAGTTATAAAAAAAAAAGAAATAACTAAAAAAGTTTCTAAGAGGAACGTGATTATTGGAAATTGGCATAAGTGGCATGATGCAGGCAACAGCAGCTGTACAGAATGTCATGCTAGTTACGCAGACAGACAGCAACAGCGGCAAGATGGACCAGCAAGGCGATGTTTATTCATAACAATCAGCCTGAGCTGTGAGAAAATGTCGGGATTGATTCAGTAATGACGTATGAATGCTGCTTAATGAAATGTAATGAATTTCAACAGTAGAAACTGAATACACGTAAAATGATGATTGCTGCTGCAGCCTGCATCATGCCATTAATGCTTTAGTCGTACAGAACGTGATGGTAGGCAGACAGACAGCAACAGTGGCAAGGTGGGGCACTGCCAGCATGGTAAGGTCTATTCTTCGGAATCAGCCTGAGGTGTGAGAAAATGTCAGTATTGATGCAGTATTCACATATATATGCTGCTTAACCCATTCAGGACACATGACGTACCGTTACGGCATGTTTTCCGAATCCTTATGGACACATGACGTACCAGTATGTCATGAGTATTTCCGATCACTGCTGCTCAGCCGGCAGTGATCGGAACAAGGTACCTGCTGAAATCATTCAGCAGGTACCTTGTTACAATGCCCAGTGGGGTCTTGTGACCCCCCTGTATCGGCGATCGCTGCAAACCGCAGGTCAATTCAGACCTGCAGTTTGCAGTGCTTTTCATGATCTCTGATCCCCGCAGTCTGTGATCAGAGTCTAAATGCCCCCAAAGTGGTAAATTTCCAATCATATTGTGGCTGCGGGGGTGCAGGGGGGGGTTGTGGGAGGCAGTGCGGTAGGTGAGCAGTGCGGCAGACGGGATCCCCCGCCTTCCTCCTCTGTAACATCGTTGGCGGTATAGTGGATCTATCAGAGTGTCAGCACATTGCCAGCCTTTTAACCCCTTCCATACCGTGGTCCGTATGGACCGCTGTATGGAAGGGGTTAACAGGGAGGGAGCTCCCTCCCCATCACCTGCTGCTCAGTTGATACAAAAAAAGAAATTTTTTGTATCTCTACAGTCTAAGAGTAATTTTTTTTAGTTTTTTTTTTTAGTTTGTATTAGGTAGGGGCTAATTTTTTACGGGATGAGGGGAAGGTTTTAATGGCACTATTTTGGGGGCTTTATGACTTTTTGATCCCTTGCTATTACACTTTTTTATGTAAGGTGACAAAAAAAATCTTTTTTTTACTGTGTTAATCTGGGGGTTAGGTCATGGGGTATTTTTACAGAGGAGATTATTACCGACGCAGTGATACCTAATATATCTATTCTTTTATTTATTTAAGTTTGACTAAATATCATTTTTGGAATAACATTTTTTTGTTTGGTGTCTCAAGTTTGAGAACCATAGTTTTTATTTTTATTTTTGATAGTCAGTGGCTAAATTTGGAAAGGGGATTATAAATTTAGTACTCCATGGAAGTGTGGTACTCCCTGAAGCAACCGTCAATGCAGAGGCCCGGATGATCGTGGCATGTGTCACACTGAGTGGTGGTGTCCTTCCGTGTCCCCCTCCTGTGACACACTCTCTGCATTTTTGGGGGGTTCGTCCCTTCTTTCCAGTATGGGGGACCACACCTGGAAAGTGTTGGCCAGGGACGATCGGGCGCCTCCAGTTCCCAGAAAAGATCAGGGTCTTGAGGACTGCCTCATAGAACTGAAGGAATTTCCCTGTGTTGCCAGCGCTACGTGAGAGCACAAAAGACTTGTACATGGCAACCTGCACCAAGTAGACTGCAAATTTTTTGTACCATGTCCGGGTTTTGCGCATGGCGTTATATGGCTTAAGGACTTGTTCAGAGAGATCAACTCCTCCCATATACCGATTGTAGTCGACAATACAATCAGGCTTGAGGACCGTTGCCGTGGTACCTCACACAAGGACAGGGGAGATTCCGTTACCGTGAATTGTGGTTAGCATAAGGACATCCCTCTTGTCCTTATATCTGACCAGCAACAGGTTTCCACTAGTAAGGGCACGGGTCTCACCCCTGGGGATAGGAACCTGGAGGGGGTAGGCAGGGAGGCCGCGCAGATTTTACAGCACGGTCCACAAGCGGACGTGGATCTGGCGGCGAGGGATATGAACAAGGGAATGCTAGTATTAATGTTATCCACGTACAGGTGGTAACCCTTACCTAGCAGTGGATACATAAGGTCCCACACAAGTTTCCCGCTAACACCCAGAGTGGGGGGACATTCTGGGGATTCAATACGGGAATCCCGTCCCTCGTACACACGAAACCTGTAAGTGTACCCTGAGGTACTCTCATAAAGTTTGAACAGCTTCACGCCATACCTCGCCCGCTTAGAGGGAACATACTGGCGGAAAATTTGTCTCCCCTTGAAAGCAATAAGAGACTCATCAACCGCGACCTCCCTTCCAGGTACTGTGGGGAGTTGCTCTGGTAGACAGCGGTGCGGGTGCAGTATAGAGGCAAAGAGAGTCCAGGTAGTGCAGCAAACAGTGTTTTTATTGCACACTTGCACAAACAAAACTCAAAACAGTCACTTAGTGTTACTTCACACACACAGCAAAAACTTGAGGCAAAACAAAAGTCCAAGACTGAATCAAATTCACCTGTGTGGTTTAGGTGCGTGTTCACACCCGGCTGTCAGCCCAGCCGCAGGAAAGTCCAACCTCAGGCTTCCAGGCAGACTGCACGCCTCTTTGCAAGCTCTTGCTTCCAGCCCTGAGAGCTCCACGGAACACCAGCAGTTTCCAGGTTAAATCACCTCAAATCCTAGGTGTTAGTTCACACCTGGCTGAATGCTCAGCAACACAAAAAGTCCACTGACCGTCTTTAAATGGCCTGCTCTTCTGACACACAGGTCTCAGCTTTTCAGCCCAGCACAGGGCTCAGATCCCAAACACAGAGAGAGCTATGCATAAACCCAGCTGTCTTTTAAAGGCACCTAGGCATTAACCCCAAAAAACCCGGACCGGCACCTAAAATCCGGTCCAGTATTTGCCCTCACCTGGCTGCAATCAACCCAGCAGCACAGGCTGAGAGGAAAATACCTGTTTTTACCACCAAACCTCTCACTGTGTCACATACCCCCCTTTGTTCAACCCTGAGGGGGTGAACACACGCCAGACAGTATACCCAGAACCGGGCACTCGCATTTCCCTGTAACTGCCCTGCTCTGTGTTCCACTGAAAATCTAAAGTTCTGAAGTCACCCGAACCCTCTGGTGACCCAGGACTTTCCTTCTTTGTCCAGATGGGGACAGGCTGCGGCCAACCCCATATCACTCTTTCAGAGATGGCTTGTCGCCGAGCCACGGGCACCTGGTACGGCTTTAACCAGACTTTTGCCTGGGGCTCAGTGACAATATCACGGTGAGTTATGGAAGGGCATTCAGGGAAATCACAGAACACCTCTGTGTTCCGACTAACAAACTCCTTGGCTCTCTGAGTCTGTTCAGTGGAAAGGCTGCCAGTAATTTTATCTGTGGCAGCCGCTTCCTGTTAGCAGACAGAGGGACCGGAATCTCTTTCCCTAGATAAACCGGCCGCAGGTTGTTCTCAATACAAGTCTCTCTAACCTTCCAAGGTTTCCGTAAATTTACATGGTAGACCGGCTCCGGCTTTTGCAGTCCTGGCTGGTGTACCTTGTAATTTGGGTCTCCAACTTTCTGTGCTATTTTATAGGTCCCCTTCCCCTAGCGCTGTCCTTACTGTCCACAGGTGGCCCAACAACCAAAACCGGGTCCCTTTGGCTACGGACCCCAGACACTCGATTGCAGGTCCGGCTTTGGCCTGGCTGAGCCACCTTCCTATGTTTTCTACCTATCTTACTAAGGGGGACTGTCTTCCCCTCACCCACCGGACCTACTGTGGGTCCCTCTGCCTTGGGTTTCTGGGGTTCTAACACCTCACCTGGGCTAGGCCTCACTACTGGAAGTTTTCCTACCTGTCTGGGAACTGTATGTACAATGGCCGGCCACAGGGCTGGGAACAATGGAAAGTCTCTTCCTATTATCACATCATAGGGCATACTTGTGGTTACAGCCACCTCATGGACCTGCCTGCCGGCACACGTGCCTACAGACAACAGAGCAGTGGGGTATTCTTTTAAATCTCCATGAATGCTGAAAACCCCGACTCTCCGGCCTGTAAACTCTGTGGGTCGCACCAGGGAAGCCCTCACCAGGGTCACCTGACTCCCGAATCCAGCAGAGCTGCCACTGGAGTGTCTCCCACCTTCACCCGACACAAATGTTCATCATGGATAACCTCTGACACATCGACCCTTCTGGCATACAATGACTGTCGATACCCAAAGTTCACATCCATGGGCTCACCCAGGAGGGGACAGTTGGCCCGTACATGGCCAGGCTCATGGCACCGCCAGCAGATTATAGAGTCCTGATCCCCAAAGGGCACATCCCGTGCGGTCTTTCTCAGCTCAGGCCGCAGGGTCTGGGGAGGGGATTTTCTGGGTTTTATTACTCCCTTCCCCAGAGTCCCCCTTAAGTTCCTCAGTAGCCCCATAACGTTCGACCAGGTCCACCATCTCCAGGGCACTAGTAGGAGATGTCTGGCCAACCCAGCGCTGGAGGGGTAGTGACAATGCCCTCCAGAATTTGTCAGCTACAATACGGTCCAGCATAGCAGTGGGACTAAGTACGTCAGGCGGTAGCAATTTTTGTAAGAGTTTTAGCAAATTGTAATACTGAGGTCGTGCTGGCTCAGCTGGGTTAAACTCCCACTGATGTACCCGCTGGGCCCTGACCAACACATTCACCCCCAGTCTCGCCAGGATCTCACCTTTAACCACAGAGTAGTCTGCTGCTTGGTCGTCCAGTAAATCAAAGTAAACCTGTTGGGGTCCGGACGCCAGAAACGGAGCGATGACCTCTGCCCACTGGTCTCGGGGTAGTCTCTCTCTCACGGCCACCTTTTCGAACATCGCCAAGTAGGTTTCAACATCATCTGTCGGTGTCATCTTGGGAACGGCCATGCGGACTGCTTTCCGGGCATCGTGCACTCCCTGAGGCATCCCTGACTTTTCTAGCACCATTACGTGTTGCAGCAGCCGCTGGTTCGTGTCCTGCTGTCGCTGATTAGCCTCTAGCAGCTGTGCGATGGCCTCTTCATGTCTTTTTTGCTGTTGTGCGATGGCCTGCTGTTGGACAAGTAAGGCTTCTTCATGTCTCTTTTGCTGCTTTAAGTTGGCCTGGACAAGCTGCTTTATCATCTCCTCCATCTTGTCCTGTGTTGGTGGTTGCAGCTTGGCAGGCTTAATCCAGGACATACAACAGTGCCCAAAAAAAAAAAAATGCTACGAAAAGTTTTGGCTTCACGCCAGCCTCACTGCAATTGCCCGCATCCGACACCAAATGTGGGGGGTTGCTCTGGTAGACAGCGGTGCGGGTGCAGTATAGAGGCAAAGAGAGTCCAGGTAGTGCAGCAAACAGTGTTTTTATTGCACACTTGCACAAACAAAACTCAAAACAGTCACTTAGTGTTACTTCACACACACAGCAAAAACTTGAGGCAAAACAAAAGTCCAAGACTGAATCAAATTCACCTGTGTAGTTTAGGTGCGTGTTCACACCCGGCTGTCAGCCCAGCTGCAGGAAAGTCCAACCTCAGGCTTCCAGGCAGACTGCACGCCTCTTTGCAAGCTCTTGCTTCCAGCCCTGAGAGCTCAACGGAACACCAGCAGTTTCCAGGTTAAATCACCTCAAATCCTAGGTGTTAGTTCACACCTGGCTGAATGCTCAGCAACACAAAAAGTCCACTGACCGTCTTTAAATGGCCTGCTCTTCTGACACACAGGTCCCAGCTTTTCAGCCCAGCACAGGGCTCAGATCCCAAACACAGAGAGAGAGTTTGCATAAAACCCAGCTGCACCTAGGCATTCACCCAAAAAAAACCCGGACCGGCACCTAAAATCCGGTCCAGTATTTGCCCTCACCTGGCTGCAATCAACCCAGCAGCACAGGCTGACAGGAAAATACCTGTTTTTTTACCACCAAACCTCTCACTGTGTCACAGTACTTAGGCCTCCATGAATTTGGCCCCGAAGTGATCGATGACCGACCTGATTTTGTACAGGCGGTCATAGGCAGGATCACCTCGGGGGGGACTTGCTGCATTATCTGCATAATGCAGGCATTTCCAGATGGCCTCAAATCTGGGACGTGTCATGGCCATACTGTAGAGTGGGATTTGGTAGAGGACGTCCCAACTTCAGTACAGCCTGGCACTGGGTTTCTTGACTAGGCCCATGTGCAGCACGATGTCCCATAATGTCCACATCTCGGCTGCACTGACCGGCGTCCAGCCACCAGGCCTAGCCGAAAAAGAGCCCGGATGTTGATCAACGAACTGTTGGGCGTACGGATTTGTTTGCTCCACCATTAGATTTACCAGTTGGTCACTGAAAAAAAGACTAAAAAAGTTGTATTCAGTGAAGCCCACTGTGTAAATCTGGATTCCTGATTCACCAACAAAATCAGGAATTGCTGGCTCAAAGTTCTCTGGGGTACACCAGCCAAGTTCACCTGCAGGGGGCTCAGGTGAACTGATCTAGTGGGCCGGGAAACTAGTACGAGCCCAAGAGCTGCTCGTACTAGAGTGGGCCACAGGGTCCCTAGCTTGGGGGTCCCCTTGATCCGCCTGGCAGCGTCTCCGCCGCCTTGGGGGCTCATCATCGCTTGATGATGATGAGGACGCGGATGACAAAAGGAACTTGGGGTCATCCTCATCCTCACCGGGGCTCTCGGACTCTGAGGCAAGCTGAGTGTGTGCCTTCTCGGCCGAGAACATCCGGCGGGCCATAGAGGAATGTGTGTGTGCGTGTGCATGCGTGGAAATCTTTATTAGGTGTGCATGTGTGTGGGTGCACGGGTGTTTGCGTACTTTTTCCCTAACTAAAAAAAAAAAAAAAACACTAACTGAAAGTGTAAAAAAAAAATTCAAATGCGCTGATCAGTGGTACAAAGCTGATCAGCGGTGGGGTGGGCGATACGCTAACGGTGGCCGGATGCTAAGAGTGCTGGCCACGGTCAGCGTACGCAAAAAAAAAAAAACGCTTGTGCCCAAAAAAGTGTGAGGGGGGGAGGGGGCACACTGCAGCACCCCTGGAGGGGTCTAGGGTCACACAGCTAAGTGCTGTGGATCCCAGACCCCTTTGGGGTGCTAACTAAAAAAGAGAAAAAAAAAAACTTTCGGAACTTTCTAGACTTTAACTTTCGCTAAACTGACCCTCACTATCCCTGCCTATACACCCCTAACTAAAAACCCCTAACTGACCCTAACTGTCCCTAAAGTAAAATCAACACTCACAAACTGCAGCAGCTCCTCCTCTCCCGGCTCCATGGATGGTTGTGAGCCAGGAGAGCAGGGGGGGCAATTCAAATTTGCCGCCACACTGCCCACATGCCGCCTCTCGTCCAATCAGATGCAATCCTGAGAAGTGGGGTGACCGGCGCTTCTCAGCATCGCAGGACGGTGATTGGTGTTGTATTATCACACCACCGATCACTGTCCTTTCCGGGTTATCGGGTCATATTATGACAGTGGGCTTTGGAGAGAGTTCAGAGAAGAGCTACTAAACTAGTACATTGATTGCAGGACAAAACTTACCAGGAAAGGTTAAAGGACCTTAACATGTATAGCTTGGAAGTAAGAAGAGACAGAGGGGATATGATAGAAACTTTTAAATACATAAAGGGAATCATCACGGTAAAAGAGGAGAGAATATTTAAAAGAAGAAAAACTGCTACAAGAGGACATAGTTTTAAATTAGAGGGGCAAAGGTTTAAAAGTAATATCAGGAAGTATTACTTTACTGAGAGAGTAGTGGACACATGGAATAGCCTTCCTGCAGAAGTGGTAGCTGCAAATACAGTGAAGGAGTTTAAGCATGCATGGGATAGGCATAAGGCCATCCTTCATATAAGATAGGGCCAGGGGCTATTCATAGTATTCAGTTTATTAGGCAGACTAGATGGGCCAAATGGTTCTTATCTGCTGACACATTCTATGTTTCTATGTTTCATCAGGGACCCGAATAACCCGGAAACGCAGCAAACCGTAGGTCTGAATTGACGACATGGGGGGGTCACTGAACCCCTAGGGCATTGTGCCAAGGTGCCTGCTGAATGATTTTACATACTGGCCCCCTGCTGCCTGGCGGCACCTGGCCTCTGACAGGGCGATATGATCCACACAATTAACCCCTCAGGTGCCGCACTGCCCATGAATGATTTTAATAGTGGGGGGGGGGGGGGGCGCACTGTGTGGATCACAGTGCCAGGCGGCAGGGGGCCAGTATATATGCGCCTGTTGGTATACTCTAACTTCAAGCGTCCCCATCACCATGGGAACGCCTCTGTGTAAGAATATACCATCGGATTTGAGTTTTCACGATCTAACTTAGATCCGATGGTATATTCTAACCACCAGGTGTTCCCATGGTGACGGTGACGCTTGTGGGGAGGAGTATACCAAAGGGGTTTAACTGTACTGTTTGGAGAGGAAAAAAAAGACGAATATTCTAAAAAATGTCAAAACGAATATTTTCGCTATAGTGCTATATATTTGTTTTTTTAAATATTCGTCTTTTTCCAACATCTAAAGTCTTGATTCCTCCCTGACTCATTGACCCACAAGCATTTTAAGCAGGCAGGAATCATGTGTTCAGATGGAAAAAATTACGAATATTCTAAAAACGAATATATAGCAGTATATTCTGTAGAGCTATATACTTGTTTTTGACCAAAACCTTTTTTCGCATAATGCGATTTTTTTTTCATTACAGATTTTTCGCAATAAGACGAATATCTTAATACGAATATTCGCGAATATATAAAGAATATTCTACCATATATTCGTGAAATATTGCGAATTTGAATATTGCCCCTGCCGTTTATCTCTATTCTCTACATGATAAATTGATAAATGCCATTTACTGAAGTGAAACAACCAAACACCCCTTTAAGTTTCTGTTCACATCTTGTTTGGAGCCTATGTTAGAGATACATTTCAAGAGGTTCTCTGAACGTATACCTTCAATGGAATGGAATCCCCCTGTGTAGGGTGGTGGTGCATAGAAATGAATAAATGGTTGGGACTTCCATGAGGAGGAGGTTCAGGCTAGTGTTGAGAAAAGTGAAGCATTAGAAGCGAAATTTTGACTGACGTTTAGGAAAACTTTGATTCGCAACGAATCTGAATTTCCTCATGCTTCATGGTAACAAATCAGTTTTTCCTAAAATGGCGGATTCACGTGTTACAGAGTAAAAGTAAGAAGCCTGAGAATGCAAGATCAGCCATAATACTGTGCAGCTAGCTATTCCTCAGGCAGGTGTAATATATCACCGTATACAACATGTTCTAGTGCACGGACATTCAGAGTTAATCCGTTTTATAGAGATACAGTTACTGTACACTATAGCCAACAGACAGTTGCCCGGGCCCTCCAATTGAACGGGCAGTGGCAAAAATGTTGCTGTAGTCGGCAAAAGTAGCGGCAAAAGAAGGAGAGGTGGTAGCAACAGGCCATGTTTTGACCAACAATCCAGCTGTACTGGTATGGTTAACTCACTCTTCATCTCAAGTGACAACAAATTCAGACAGGAATTGGTGGGTTCCTGTGACACCACGCTTAGTTGACAAGCCCTAGAAACTGCCTCTATGCCGTCATCTGTCCAGCAGGATGGCAGTGTGCCCATGAGGCAGCAGGGTGGAAGCAGTGAAACATCTGGAGCCAAACGCAGGAGGGGTACACTGTCTGCTACTCAGGACACTACTTGTTAGGAACACACTAGCAGTGCACGGGTTCATAAAAGCAGCAGCAGGCAGTCAGGCATCAAACATTGGTGGAGGGAAAATGCCATACTCCTCAATGTGGGAATTTGTCACCAAGTCACTGGGGTTGGCACGATAGCCCTGTGTCACCGCATGGAGCGTCATCACCATAAAGTGGTTGTGTGAAAACCGTGCCACCTATTTTGTGACTGCAGCCTGATGCAGCAACCCCTGCATTTTCCACCGCCCCGCACCCCCTCAGGGCTCATCAATGTCAGCAGAAGGAAGCTGTCGTTTCTTCCCATCAACTTTAATGTCATCTATTGCTCCTGATTAGGGATGAGCGAATCGACTTCGGATGAAATATCCGAAATTGATTCGCGTAAAACTTTGTTCCAATACTGTACGGCGCAGGGGCTCCATAAAGTATTAGAATGTATTGGCTCCGAACCCGAGTTGGAAATGAACCAGAGTTTGGGAAATGGTTTTTTACAGTACAAATTAATTTATGAAGTTATTACATGAAGTCTCGCGAAGAAATAACTTTGGCTCATCGGAGCCAATACATTCTAATACTGTACGTAGCTCCGGCTCCTTACAGTATTGAAATTAAGTTTTATGCGAATCAACTTCAGAGGTTTCATCCGAAGTTGATTCGCTCATCCCTACTCCTGATGCTCCTCCTCCTCATCACTTGTCCCAGTAGCAATCGTTTACCGAGGGGAAACATTTTGTGTGCACTCATCGAACAGCGCAGAAGCTGAACTGTAGTGTACGGGAGTTGTACTGCCCGTCACTACGGAAGGGTCACTTGGCTGCTGTCGCTCCTCTCATTTTAGGAGGAGGCTGGTAAAGGTCCTATTTGTACCATGCAATGTAAATCAATGTAATTTATGGTATTTGATTCTCCTGTTACTGTGAAATGTCCTATGTGCAGGCCGGCTAGGGATGTAATTCCAGCTCTAGTCACTAGAGGGAGCTAGGTTGCCCTAGTCTATATAAGGCCCAGTCAGGGGAAGGACAGAGAGTCTAGAGTGTGCCTTAGACAAGTGCAGGCCATGAGCCTGTGAAGGCCAAACCCAGGCCTCACGGCCTGTGAGGAATCCACCCTAGGAAGATGGTACCCTAGGAGAAGGAGTGCAGAACCCAGAGGCAATCCCTAGAGCAAGAGGTACTAAACGTCAAGAGGAGGTACTCTATAAACTGGAGATTCAAGGATATAAGCCAGAAGTAGGGCATTGGGGCCTTGAAGCATCAATTCCAGTCAGGACGAGTCAGGAAGAAAGTAAGGTTCACCTGCAATTCCAAGTCCTGTATTATCACCCTCTGTTTAACCTTGCTGGATGTAAGACCACTGCAATTTTGATTGTCTGCAAAAGGAACTGTTGGAAAGACTGCTTACTGTATCATCACTGTCTTCAGTAAAGTTTGAATTCTGTTTTCAAGTTACCAGTCTGCACCTCTGTTATTCCTACTGTAAATACGGTGTGCCACCGTTTACTGGCACTGGCGTCACGACATATCAGGGACTTAGCCATAGGCACGTTAAACTATAACACCAAGGGCACCTCACCTTCCACCTGGCTGTGTCCCTCAAGAACCCAGAGAGTGCCCCAGAGGAGCAGCGTGCCGGCCTCTCCATCACTGGCATTCCCCAGGTTAGTTCCACATTGCCCTGACTTGGGGATGCTACATTTTGGCGTCACGAACAGGATACGCACGTTTTACGGACTGTGAGCAAAACGTGAACTTTGTGCCTTAACCAGTTTGCCAAGTGACAAAACGCCTGTTTATTTGAAGTAAACTTTGTGGACTTAAAACGTACAGAAAAGTGTCCCAAAAACCTCCAGAAAGCGCTGTGCAGTGTTGCGCTATCAAGAGGAAGAAAATCGCCACTTCAAAGTGCATTTTGTGGACTTTTATGCTGTTTTACTACCGCTGCTTGCTGTCATTGAATTGATGCATCATGGCGTCCAAGATGGCCGCCGGCGTATTGGACTTCTTCTTGCGCCATCACTGTCCTCAGTGGCGCGAAAATTTAGCGCCAAAACCCTCCAAGAAGGAGGAGGAGGCGACCTGGAGGTAACGCCTTCCCTTGAGGATTATAATATGGACACCGCCTACCCTATACTGGAATACCTAGGGGCGTGCAAGAATCGACGGGGTGGAGCCTGCTGGAACAGTGGCTCACCCTGCTACGAGGTTTCCTACCTGAATCGGAGGGATCCGGGCCGTAGTTGGTGCAATGGAGGCGACCTCAGGAGCAACTAAGGAGCGCCCTGCGCCCCAGCGTATACTCCCAGCGACATGGCCCAAACCTGTCCATGGCCACAAGCCGAACCCTGCCGTTTCCACCCGCAGCGAGAGGCTTCCTCCCGCGGAACCCAGCGTGGTCGGCCCTGATGGCCGAGATCCGAGTGGCGGCAACTTTAAAAACCACCACTCAGAAAAAGTACTTTGAAGAAGTCACCAAGCGGATCTATGAAGATTCCAGGGACAGCAAGCCCCAGCTCGAGCGCCGCACCGGAGTTGTGCTCGAGTTTGACAAGGTTAGAGGATTCGGCTTCATCCAAGAAACCGGCACCAACCGGGACTATTATGTGAATCGCCGGTCCGTCAAGCGCAGCTATCTCCCGGGCGACTGCATAATCTAGCGGTCGGAGAGAAAGTGGAGTTCACTCCCGCAGAGGGCCTGCGAGGCCCATATGCTACTGCGGTGACCCGTCCAGGACCGGTACCGGAAGACTGGGAAGAAACCGAAGATCCGGTGGAGGCAGAGGACCCGCCGGGACCCATCCGGAATACGTACCAGGAGAAGAGTTCCTTTCTCGGCCCGAACATTTTCTGGCAGCCGACGATCCTCGACAAGCCTCCCAGTCCTTATCCCTCTCCAGAGCTGCCGCGACGAGAAGACAGCCGCTGATTGGGCGCGGATGGCCCAGTTCAGTGAAGCCATGGATGACCTGCGGAAGAACCGCCAGGATAGAACCTCATCTGAGCCTGCTGCAAGTGTGCCGGAATCCAGCAGTGAGATCTCCGCCCTGGAGGAGCGGATCGCTTCCTTACAGGCTTACCTGGATGGCCTGCGGCAAGTGACAGAGTCTAAGAAAACAGCGCAGCAGTCCAGCGGTGGTGAGTTACCTGTGACCCCTGTACCACCCGAACCCGTAGTCCAAGGTCCTACCGCTAACGCTGAGCCACCCAAGGTCCGTGTAACAGCGGATAAATTGACTTATGCCAGGAGCCGAGTCCGCCGTGGCGGGAGCGTTATGTCCCGGCCAGAGGAAGTGTCTACCCCAGCGCCGGCCCGTGTCCCGAGACCAGCAGCTCCTGTGTGTCCGCAACCCAGCGGGCCAATGAGGTGGGTAGGCCCAATACCGGTGATGTTTCCAGCCCATTCCCTTTGGTGGGCACCCCTCCATGTGGCCCTGGTGCATGGCCCAGACTACCTGCAGCACAGGGCTGCACTACCTCCGACGAACGGGGCTCATTTGACACCTACCTGTGAGCAGGCCTGCTAGGCCATTTTTGCTCATTCTCACAGGGACATCATACATGTTGCAGGAACTGTTCCTTTAAGTTTGCCAGGCTGGTAGAGCTTGCTGCCAGTTCCCCACGGCCGGTGGCATTTTTGTGAAGATAAGTTGCCACTGTGGAACCACTGCTCCCAGCCTGCCTCTTTCTGTTCCGGGACATCCTGCCTGCTGCTAACATTGTGGCGTCAAGTACTTTAATAACTCCAAGTTGTGCTTTTATTTGCACCTTATCCCCTTTTAACCCCCATTTCAGGTTGAAAAGGGTTCTTTTATGTCAGCACTTTAAATATACGCAGGACTTGCCAGGAAGATGTTACCCTGGTATTGTCAGAGTCCTGTATTGTGATTTTATGTATGTGCTGCTGACCGTATTATTGCTAAAACATATTTTATCTAAGTCTATGTGCCCAGAGATGGACCCCCTGTGTGCGAGTCTCTGTGATATGCTTTATGGACTCACTCATTGTCATGGACTATCCTGGTATTCCCTAACATCCGCTGTGCCAGGTCAGCGCCCCAGTTCCACTCTTTATCCTGAAGAAAGAGAGCGACGCCCCTTGTCACCGCACTTCTCCGTCAGTCAGCTGGACCTGATGGCAATTGTCGATGCAGATAGAATTGAGTACTGATATGTATGTATTCTTGCATGTTTTTCTTTTGTCTCTTTCAGGTGGAAATTCCAGTAGGGCGGTACCCTGGTAGAGTACGAGGCGTACTCAGCTTAAAGCAGCGGGGTATGTAGTGTACGGGAGTTGTACTGCCCGTCACTACGGAAGGGTCACTTGGCTGCTGTCGCTCCTCTCATTTTAGGAGGAGGCTGGTAAAGGTCCTATTTGTACCATGCAATGTAAATCAATGTAATTTATGGTATTTGATTCTCCTGTTACTGTGAAATGTCCTATGTGCAGGCCGGCTAGGGATGTAATTCCAGCTCTAGTCACTAGAGGGAGCTAGGTTGCCCTAGTCTATATAAGGCCCAGTCAGGGAAGGACAGAGAGTCTAGAGTGTGCCTTAGACAAGTGCAGGCCATGTGCCTGTGAAGGCCAAACCCAGGCCTCACGGCCTGTGAGGAATCCACCCTAGGAAGATGGTACCCTAGGAGAAGGAGTGCAGAACCCAGAGGCAATCCCTAGAGCAAGAGGTACTAAACGTCAAGAGGAGGTACTCTATAAACTGGAGATTCAAGGATATAAGCCAGAAGTAGGGCATTGGGGCCTTGAAGCATCAATTCCAGTCAGGACGAGTCAGGAAGAAAGTAAGGTTCACCTGCAATTCCAAGTCCTGTATTATCACCCTCTGTTTAACCTTGCTGGATGTAAGACCACTGCAATTTTGATTGTCTGCAAAAGGAACTGTTGGAAAGACTGCTTACTGTATCATCACTGTCTTCAGTAAAGTTTGAATTCTGTTTTCAAGTTACCAGTCTGCACCTCTGTTATTCCTACTGTAAATACGGTGTGCCACCGTTTACTGGCACTGGCGTCACGACATATCAGGGACTTAGCCATAGGCACGTTAAACTATAACACCAAGGGCACCTCACCTTCCACCTGGCTGTGTCCCTCAAGAACCCAGAGAGTGCCCCAGAGGAGCAGCGTGCCGGCCTCTCCATCACTGGCATTCCCCAGGTTAGTTCCACACATTGCCCTGACTTGGGGATGCTACAGAACGTGCACCTGGCCAAGATACTGCAGTCCCACCCTTTTCATGTAGTTGTAGGCGTTGTCACGTGCACCTCGTCAGCCTGGACGAACAGACCCACACCGGGGAGGAAATGCTCATCAATAAAGAAATTGAATACTAGCTATCTCCTCACCAACTGGAGATAGGAACCATGGTTACTGATAACTGGAAGAACATTTTGTCTATGCTGCATCAGGGCTGCATGGCACCCTGAATGGCACAAGTCTTCAATCTCGTTGTCCCCTGAAGTCTTCCACTGAAATACAAGAGCTGTTAAAAATGTCCAGGAAACTGTGTATGCACTTCAGACACTCCTCATCTACAGATAGCTGTTTTGGGTTGATTGCCCCTCATCAGTGCAGAGCAGAAAGCACTGGGTTAACTGGGTGAGAGGCCTAAGTCAGGATTTGGGGGTACTAACTCTTCTTGGGGAGAGAGCACCTTATTTGGCGTGAGGAGGCTTATAGGCCATACAATCACCATGAAACAGCTGTCTGCAGATTAGGTGCTGGCTTCTTTAACCGCCTCAGCCCCCCTAGCTTAAACACCTTTAATGACCAGACCACTTTTTACAATTGTGCACTACACTACTTTCACCGTTTATTGCTACGTCATACAACTTACCACCCAAATAAATTTTACCTCCTTTTCTTCTCACTAATAGAGCTTTCATTTGGTGGTATTTTATTGTTGCTGACATTTTTACTTTTTTTGCTATTAATAAAAATGTAACAACATTTTTGCAAAAAAATGACATTTTTCGTTTCAGTTGTAAATTTTTTTTAAAAAAACTACATTTCTCTATAAATGTGTCTCTAAATTTATTGTTCTACATGTCTTTGATAAAAAATAATGCAATAAGTGTATATTTATTGGTTTGGGTAAAAGTTATAGCGTTTACAAACTATGGTGCAAAAAAGTGAATTTCCGCATTTTGAAGCAGCTCTGACTTTCTGAGCACCTGTCATGTTTCTTCAGGTAAATACCCCCCAAATGACAGAATTTTTAGAAAAATACCCCAAAGTATTCGAGGAGGGGCATGGTGAGTTCATGTATCATTTCATTTTTTTAGCAGTTAGCGGAAAATGACACTTTCTGAGGAAAAAAAAAATAACTTCTAGCTAACTTCTGGCAAAAAAAAGAAATCTCCCACGGACTCACTATGCCCCTCAGTGAATACCTTGGGGTGTCTACTTTCCGAAATGGGGTCATTTATGGGGTGTGTTTACTGTTCTGGCATTTTGGGCGGGGCTAAATTGTGAGCAGCCCTGTAAAGCCTAAAGGTACTCGTTGGACTTTACATCCCTTTACGCACATAGGCTGCAAAAAAGTGGCACACATGTGGTATCGCCGTACTCAGTAAAAGTAGGTCAATGTGTTTTGGGGTGTATTTTTATATATACCCATGCTGGGTGTGAAAAATATCTCTGTAAATGACAACTTTTAAAAAAAATTTATACAAAGTTGTCAATTTACAGAGATATTTCTCTCACCCAGCATGGGTATATGTAAAAATACACCCCAAAACACATTGCCCTACTTCTTCTGAGTACGGCAATACCACATGTGTGCCACTTTTTTGCAGCCAAGATGCGCAAAGGGGCCCAAATTCCAATGAGTACCTTTAGGATTTCACAGGGCATTTTTACACATTTGGATTCTCACACTTTAGGGCCCCTAAAATGCCAGGGCAGTATAAATACCCCACGTGTGACCCCATTTTGGAAAGAAGACACCCCAAGGTATTCCGTGAGGGGCATGGCGAGTTCATAGAAGATTTTTTTTTTGGCACAAGTTAGCGGAAATTGACTTTTTTTTTTCTTACAAAGTCTCATATTCCACTAACTTGTGACAAAAAATAAAATTTTGCATGAACCATACCCCTCACGGAATACCTTGGGGTGTCTTCTTTTTAAAATGGGGTCACATGTGAGGTGTTTGTACTGCCCTGGCATTTGAGGGTCTCCGCAATCATTACACGTATGGCCAGCATTAGGAGTTTCTGCTCTTCTCCTTATATTGAGCATACGGGTAATGAGATTTTTTTTTTTCCGTTCAGCCTCTGGGCTGAAAAAAAAAAATGAACGGCACAGATTTCTTCATTCGCATCAATCAATGTGGATGAAAAAATCTCTGCCAAAAAATGTGGAAAAAAAAAAAGAGGGGAAAGGACATAGGATTGCTTGCAAAGTAAGGCCCCATTCACACGTCCACAAAAATATCTGCATCTTTTCCACAATTCTGCGGGATAGATGCAGACCCATTCAGTGTGAATGGGACCGGCGGTGATGCGGAGAGAACACTATGTGCTCTCCGCATCAGCATTTGTTGAGCTGCGGCCGCGAACTTCCGGATTTCGGCCCCGAAACATCAGGCCACAGCTCCGCAAAATATAGAGCATGTCCTATTCTTGTCCGCAATTGCGGACAAGAAAAGGCATTTTCTATATAGTTCTGGTAATGTGCGGACCTGCAAAATGTGGAAAGCACATTGCCGGTGTCCGTGTTTTGCGGATCCGCGGACGTCTGAATGAGCCTGAAAGGGGGGTGATTAGTGACAGGGGGTGATCAGGGGGGTGACATGGGGTGATCAGGGGTGATCAGGGGTGAATCAGGGATGGGGGGGGTATGGTGTGGTGATTGGTGCACTTACTTTAGCTGCCTGTGTCCTCTGGTGGTCCCAAGCAAAAGGGACCCCCAGAAGAGCAGGCAGCAGGCATATCAGACGCTGTTTACAAAACAGCGTCAGATATGCGATTTTTGCTGACATCTACAGCCTGCCAGCTCATGATTAGCGCTGGCAGGCTGTAGTAAAACTTCCTCCTGACACGATCCTGAGAACGCACTGGCGCACGCGTTCACAGGAAATCTCGCCTCTCGCGAAATGACATGCCGACGCGTCAAGGAGGAATAACCCTGCCGTCCACAGGGCGCATCCCTGCGTTAGGCGGTCGGGTAGTGGTTAAAGGGTCGAACATTGACTTATAGGATAGTTGTCTTACATCTGGTGGCATTAGAGGCAGAGCTTGTTAAGAGCTCATTTGCATCCCTTTCTTCCCAGAATTCCAGAGGAGAATGTATGGCCTATAACAGTGATGGCAAACCTTTTACAGAATGAGTGCCCAAACTGCAACCCAAAACCCACTTATTTATCATAAAGTGCCAACGCGGAAATTTAACCTGGATACTACAGTCTAATATATTATATCTTTCATGTACTTTATCATTTACCTATAACAGCCTGCCAACAGCCACTGCGCTGTCTGCGCCATTTATAGTGTGCCTCACACTGATGAATGGAAGGAGAAGTCTACGGCTCGTCTCAGACTTTTTCCAGGGCGTGGGTGCCCACAGAGAGGGCTCTGAGTGCCACCTCTGGCACCTGTGCATTGGTTCGCCACCACTGGCCTATAAGTCTTCTGAGGCCGACTAAGGCCCGCTCATTTATACAGTTTTGGGACAGCCTGAATAAAATAAATGACCATCTGAACAGGAGACCCGCTACTCTAAGATGTCTACAGGCCCTAATAAAGATTATGGAAAAGAGTTCTCTACTGAGACAGCCCATATTATTCTGGCCATGAGTGAAATATGAAAATTTTATATCTGGCTAAAATGAGCTAGAAAATAATACAAGCAAAGAATATGATCTACAGCAAACTCATAGTTATCCCCCACCACTTCGGTACATCCACACATGCTAGAAAAATAAATCTGTTGCCGATTGTGCTTTAAATTCTGAGAAGAATTTGCCTCAAGGGCTGCTTGTATTACTTAAGCATTGTGCTACAGATTCCTCTGGAGGTTACACCACTACATTAAAAGGGGTGAAATGTGCTTTAAAAACTCCCAAAAAGAATGATTTCTGTTTACATTTTTTGCTGCTATTGTTAATATGTTGTGAATTTTCCCACCTGCAAATCTAGATGGGAAATCCATGTATCAGCTACATGTTGAACATATCTTTACTACCGAGGAGGTATTGTTTAATTACTTGTTAGCCGAATGACACTAGATATTTTTGTGCTATTTGATCTAATAATACAAAGGACCTTTCCCTATACTATGCTGCCCTTACATAGAGCAGCATATTTAGGTTAGAGGCCTACCATATTAAAGGGGTTCTTCCTCCCATGCTACTAACCTGCTGAGGGAAGATGTTTCACATAGTACATACCTTCCCTCGCTCCCCTGATGCTGGTTTTTTTGATATTTAAAAAAATTACATTAACTTTATTGACCAATATCTTTGAGAACAGAGCCAAATATACAATTTTGATTCCCCCTATTATTTATTTATATCTGCGAAAAATGAGGGACACTATCAAATTTTCTGCACAGTGTGCCATTTAACATAAGGCCAGCCCTGACCACGATGACTTATTACAGTCTGTTAAAAGTGGTGTGGAGGGTGAGGATTATGAGGATTGTGTGTTGGACAGGACCTGGGAACCAGATCAGGCTACTGAGGAAGAGGTTACATTAGAAGAGGAGGGTGCTGGCTGCAGCAGCAATAAAGAGCAGAGGCAACATATTGCGAGAACCTCCAAAAAAACTGCCAAGTACAGATTTGCTTCTATTATGGTCAGATTAGGAACTGGGGATGCCACTGATACTGTGGGCACAGGCTCAAAATGTACCAGACCTAGGCCAAGCTCAGCTGCCGCTAGCTCTTTCCGGAGTGTGTGATGTGTGACCCATCTGGCAGTTTTTATCCACAGTGCAGGAAGACAAAAGCATTGCCAGATATAAGATCTGCAGGATCAAAATAAGCTGTGGGTGTTCAAACACAAATGTAGGCACCATGGCTCTATTGCAGCACATAAAGCAGCATCACCCGATCATATAGAAAAATAGAAGTGGCCACAAGCTAGTGCTACAATGGTGTCAGACCACATCCATATGCAGTACAGTGTCCTTGTCTTCGCCATCATGTTACTGCTTTTCCCACTCAGACCATTACTCCTCCTTTGCTCTGTTGTCAGACTGACAGAATGTGTAGCCAGGAAACAACTCTACATGCCTAGCAATCCACTGGTGCGCAAGCTTAACTCCCACCTGGCCGAGTTTCTGGAGGTGCAGTCACTGCTGTACCATTTAGTGGATTCTGCTACCTGTAGGCAGCTGATGGTATATGCTCAGCCTCACTGGAAGATACCTAGCCACCATTATTTCTCCAAAAAGCCATCCCTGCTAAGTACTCTCATGTGGAAAAGAATGTGAGACGCTCCATGCAATTCTCGCTGTGCAGCAAGGTGCACGCCAACATGTACACCTGGAGAACCTGTGACAGGCAGGGACAGTACATGTCTTTCACTGGGTTAATATTTTTTGCGAGAGTAGCGAGGAAGAACCACACCAACAAGGACAGGTCCTACTGATACCTCCACATTTGTGTTGGTCAGGTTTCTACACCAGACTTCAATATACATCCTCAACAGAAGCAGGGCAGAATGTCACTCCCACATCCCCCCCACCTATTGTATGTGGAAAGTGAAGTGTTGCCATGCCGAGTTAGAGCTGATTGGCCTGGACGAGAGTAGCCACACAGCAAATCACTTTTAAAATGCATTAAGCAGCAGATATCCCGCTGACTGTCTTCCAGCCAACTCCAACAGGACAAGGTGGTCATCAACAACGGCAAGAACATTGTGGATGCCTTAATAAATTCCTGCATGTTGCAGATGAATATATTTAGTCATGCAACGCTTTTTTGAAAAAAAAAGTACACTGGCTTGCAGAGGGAGCTGGCAATGTCCATGAGACCGTCCTCGCATTTCAGTTACTCTTATATGACAAGGAATGCCCTCCTGGACTTGCAGCGACAGAACAGTCTGCCATTAAAACACTAGATCTACTATGTTCCAGCTTGCTAGAATTCCAAATTTCATAAGCTAGAGCATTTGTACAAGCAGCATAAAGCAGAGAATGATTTCATCATGTGCAGTTCCCTAGACTTTGGGGCATTTGCAAACTGTTTTACTGTTTATGCATTACAATGTTATGCATATTTGATGTTTTGTCCGTACCTTCCAGTAAGGGGTATGATTGGCTGAAACAGGGCTAACCACCCTGTTCTGCACCTCTTGGTAGGAGTAGGCTGGACCTGCTTCCTGCCAGGAGGGGGATTGCTGTTGAGCTGCAGTAAGGAGAGGAAGCTAACTGCAAAGCTACTGCTCCTGGTAAAGAATTTCCAGAGAAACCAACTTGAGGCATCAAGAAAATACTTGAGAAACAAGAGAGCAGGGTTAACAGCTGAAAACTGCATTACAGACACTGCTGCAAAGTGAGGGACTACAGCTCAGACACCTATCACCCAGAGCTACCACTAAGCCAGACCAAGTTGGTCTAGACCTGAAACTGGACACTTATACCCCTGAGTGCTAAGTTGCAGCCATCCAACCTTCCTCCATACCTCCTAACTGATAACAGAATCTTTACTTTTAATCTGTTGCTATTGAATATAACAGAAGTTATACTTTGCACTTAGTAAAACGAGACTGTTATATAGTGTTGAGTGAATCCGAACTGCAAAGTTCGGGTCCGTACCGAACTTTGCGAGTTCGGGTGCCCGGACCCGAACCCGAACTTTGCAGCAAAAGTTCAGGTTCAAGTTCAGTGTTCAGGCATATAATAAAGCTTGCTGAAAGGATGCAAACTACATTTCCACTGCACCAATCTCCAGGGAGTAACAGTTTGAGGGAATATACCGTGACACCACACTTCATCTGGGCCACTACCACTCCCATCCTCTGCGGCTCCTCAGTGGCTTGCCGCACATGCATTAGACCACCTCAGCAGGGAGCATGTGTTGTTTCAAGGTCAGGAAATGATATCTCATCAGAAACTTCTGTCACATACTCAGACCCTTCGAAGAGGCCACCAGATTTTTCAGTAGGGACAATTGCAGCATCAACAATGTCACCCCCTATAATATTTATCTTAGAGCAGATGCTCACATTGATGCAACAAGGGACTGTCGAGGTAGAACAGCTTTGCATCTTGCCCCCTGTCCTGTTGCGGAGGAGGAGGAGGATGTGGAGGATGAGGGGCTGCTACCCTCCAAGATGAACAAACATTTTAGTGGGGGGCAGAGCCAGTAAGACCTGGGTTCTCAGGCATTCTGGCAAGAATGGCAGGCTGTATACTTGCTTGCTTACATAATGATGGACGTGTCCTTGCCATCAAGCAATCTGATGATTACTGGATAGCCATGCTTTTAGACCCTTGCTATGAAATCAAAATGGGGGAATGTTTTCCTGTTGTCAAAAGGGAGGCCAAATTGCTTTATTCCCAGAATACACTGTGTACACAGCTTGCCGCAGCTGCTATGGCCATCAGGTGCCTGCTGTTTTACACAGTAAACACCTGGGATTAATGTCTGTGATTTAGTGATAATGCATATCACAAACATTTAACCCCTCAGATGCTGTGGTCAAATGTGAGAGCTGAGCCTGACCAGGAAAAGGACTGGAAGTGGATTAAGTCCTGAACAGAGCAGCAGCAGTAAGGACAATATTTCATAAGGAAATCCAGCTACAAAGACTGCCCTGCTCAGACCTGCGTACATAGAGAAAGTGGCTGTAATACACAATGGGTGATGTAGGAGAGTTCAATGCCAAAAATAAAAACAGTCTGGAGCGTATGCCTATTTTTTTTTTTTTTTGCATCAACCCATCATGAAGAAAGAAGCTGAGCTTCAAAGTAGTGCTCTAGATAAGTGTATTATGAGGGGTTTGGCTATTACTGTGGAGCATTGTGGGGAAAACCCAGGAGCAAGTGGAGTTTCCCTGCACGGGGCTAAAAGAGTGTCCAGAGCAGCAGTGAGTACTAATATGAGTAACTGTTATAATGTCCCACTATCTTGTCTCTGTTGGAGTTGAGTGCTCCTTTCGGAGAGACTGTAACCCCCAAACATTTAACAGTGTACATATGAGTAGCCACCAAGCTTATCTGCCAGAATACCAAGTAAAGTTGAACTTTATTTGCACTTCACAGTGTTCCTCAGTCTTCATCACTTAGTGCAGATTCAAATCCTGATGGTCTTATCACATTACAAGCAGATGCTGCCTGCTACATTTTTCGAGTTCTGTTTGTGTTCTCCTACCCCAGTCAAGTACTTTTAAACATGTATATATGTCCATCAAGTCCCCATGAGGAGCTGTTGCAGAGGCCCTTATGTGATGTTGTAGTGTCATGCTGTCCTACATCAGGCCATTGCTCCCTATGGTCCATTGCAGTTAAATTCATAAATCCAAAGATTGAACCCAGAGTTAAACATAACAAAGTCCTTTTTACTGAGTGAAATTTGAAATAAATACAGCAACAGCAGGCACTTCTCTGACATCAGCTTAGGTGGTATGGTGACAGGTTGGATGGCTCCACTTCTGTGCATAGATAATACTGTCCCAGTGGTTGTTCAGTAGCTGATGGTGTCCGAGCTGTTATCCCTCACCTTGCCGCTAACTCAGTAAATGCCATATTTCACAGGTCACTCTGCAATCTGGAATCTTAAGGCTTTACTTGAGGATATAGTCGGCTGTCGTTCTGGCAGGAGAAGGATAATTTGGATACTGGACTTTGATATGGTTCATGAGAGTGGCTGCTCTACAAACTACTTCCCGGCTCCTCCACTATCAGAACAGAACTGTTCTTGTCTCCTCTCCTCCTAAGGCCCCTTTCACACGAGCGAGTTTTCCGCGCGGGTGCAATGCGTGACGTGAACGCATAGCATCCGCACTGAATCCTGACCCATTCATTTCAATGGGTCTGTGTACATGAGCGATTTTTTTCACGCATCACTTGTGCGTTGCATGAAAATCGCAGCATGTTCTATGTTCTGCGTTTTTCACGCAGAACTAGCCCCATAGAAGTGAATGGGGCTGCGTGAAAAACGCATTGCATCCGCAAGCAAGTGCGGGTGCGTTGCGTTTTTCACTGATGGTTGCTAGGAGATGTTGTTTGTAAACCTTCAGTTTTTTATCACGCGCGTTGCCTGTGAAATCGCACAGTTTTCACTGAACGCATCCGCAACGCATCCGGACCTAATCCGGACACGCTCGTGTGAAAGAGGCCTAATACTAACTTAGACTGAAAAACTAACCTAGACTTCACCCTCCAGGCAGAAAGTCAGACCAGCCCACTCTATCAGGAGGGGTGGTAACCTTGTTACAGCCAGCCATTGCCAAACAGTACCTCCCCTGCTGTATAAAATGACATGGTATATATAAAATACATAACATCACATAGCATTGTATATAAAACATATAAAATGCAGCAATTAAAGAACACAATAATAGTACACACAGGTCTGGGGTACTACATATGTATGTGTGTGTAATTATATATATATATATATATATATAGAGAGAGAGAGAGAGAGAGAGAGAGAGAAAGAGAGAGAGAGAGAGAGAGAGAGACCCCTAATCTTCATCAGCAGTCAGATCGGACCTATAATGTTAATCAGACCTCAGATCAGACTCCCAAAATCAGACCCCCAATCTTCATCAGACCTCAGATCAGACCTCCAAATCAGACCGCCAATCTTAATCAGAGCTCAGATCAGACCCCCGATCTTAATCAGGCCTAGATCAGACCCCCAAATAACACCCCTAATCTGCACCAAACCTCAGATCGGACTCCCCAATGTTAATCAGACCTCAGCTCAGACCGCCAGTGTTAATCAGACATCAGATTCCCCAATACTAATCAGACCTCAGATCAAACCCCCAATGTTAATCACACCTCAGATCAGGCCCCCCAATGTTAATCAGACCTCAGATCAACCCCCCAATGTTAATCAGACCTCAGATCAGACCCCCCAATGTTAATCAGACCTCAGATTAAACCCCTAATGTTAATCAGACCTCATATCAGACCCCGAATGTTAATCAGACCTCATATCTTATCAGACTCCACTGGTCCCCAGGCAACGCAATCTTGGAGTACCACTCGGTTTCTATGGCACTGTTCATATCTGCTCTCCAGTAGTGGGTGTAACCCCTGGAAACAAGCAGCATATAATGTGATGGAAAAATGAATCAAGCCAGAAAAGGAAGCAATATGGACAATCAAAATATATTAGTAAATGCCTTGTATTAACTTTGTGTACTAGATAAATTTCATCTGTTGAAGTAAGACAACCCCTTTAAGTACAATACAAATCCCCAAAACATTAGAAAAAAATGAAACAAAATTATACATGAATAAATATTGCCACATTCTTATCGGCCCCTATGATAAGATAATTACATTATTTATCCCACACAGTAAACACAATTGAAGAGGATCAAACATAATGGCAAAATTACTGTTTTTGGTTCATTTTATACAGGTGAAACTTGAAAAATTCATTTATTTCAGTAATGCAACTTAAAAGGTGAAACTAATATATGAGATAGACTCATTACATGCAAAGCAAGATATTCCAAGCCTTTATTTGTTATAATTTGGATGATTATGGCTTACAGCTTATGAAAACGCCAACGTCACAATCTCAGGTACCCTTTGCTCAGGTGTTATGGATTGATTAGCTGACTAGAGTGTGACACTTTGAGCCTAGAATATTGAACCTTTTCACAATATTCTAATTTTAAGTTGCATTACTGAAATAAATGGACTTTTGCACGATATTCAAATTTTTCGAGTTTTACCTGTATATCCAAAAATGGTATCAATGAAAACAATGAAAGAAAAAGAAAAAAGGTTATGACTTTTTGAAATGCGAAAACAAAAATGGTGAAAAACGCTGCATTCTTTAGTACCAAACTAGGCCACGTTAAAAGGCAACATATCGCTAGAATACGTGACCAATGTCTGAGATGAGATAACCCCTTTAAGTATAGTTTGGCTTGACAACTGTAGTATATTTTGTTGGACATCTGATGTTTGACATCTTTTGAATTTGTTTTTGCTGTTTCTTATATCTCTATTCTACTTCCCAGCTCAGAAAGTCTTCTATCTACTGTATAGCTGTAAATAAAAACTAGCAGTTCTTTTGATTCATTACAAAAAAAAAAAACACCTCCTTTTTCACTTGTTAGTAGCCAGCCATCACAATGCAATTAGTAAATTTAAAATAATCATAGACAAGTGCTAAAACAGGAATAAAACCTTCATAAGCCTTGAAGTGGTTGTCTCACTTCAGCAAATTGCATTTTATATCTATGTTTTTATTATCAGTTAATATACTGTACCTGTATGTATTATTGGTTTACCCCAGGTCCAGGTCCAGGGTCAGGATACAGTTTTTATTTTGAAACTTACCTGACTCATCACATGTGATTGAGGTGTACCTAATTGTATGAATCTTGTTCACATTTGCAAAAATGACAAACAGCTGACAACCGGAAACGTGCTAGGTACTTTCACATTAGCGTTTTTGCTGGATCCGGCAGGGTTGAGCAAAAACGCTTCCGTTACTGATAATACATCTGTCTTCATCCATTATGAACGGATCCGGTTGTATTATCTTTAACATTGCATAGACGGTTTCATCATGAACTCCATTGGAAGTCAATGGAGGACGGATCCGTTTTCTATTGTGGCAGAGAAAACGGATCCGTCCCCATTGATTTTCATTGGGGGTCATGCCGGATCAGTCTTGCTCCGCATCCCAGGATGAAAAGCAAACTACAACATGTTGCGGTTTGCTCTCCGGTATGGGAATGGAACTAAACGGAACGTAATGCATTTTGGAGCATTCCATTCTGTTCAAAACGTTTTTTTTAAGCGTTTTTTTCCGATATTGAGCCACTATGACGGGTCTTAATACCGGAAAATTAAAGCGCTAGTGTGAAAATAGCTTTAGGCTACTTTCACTTAGTGTTTTTTACGGATCCCTCATGAATCTGCAAAAACGCTTCCATTACAACAATACAACTGCATGCATCCGTCATGAACGGATCTGGTTGTATTATGTCTTCTATAGCCATGACGGATCTGTCATGAACACCACTGAAAGTCAATGTGGGATGGATCCGTTTTCTATTGTGTCAGAGAAAACAGATCCCCATTGACTTACATTGTGTGTCAGGAAGGATCCGTTTTGCTCCGCACCACATCGTGTACAAAAAAACGCTGCTTGCAGCGTTATTCTGTCTGCGATGGGAGTGCAACCAAATGGAACAGAGTGCATTTCAGGGCATTTCGTTTCGTTCAGTTCAGTTTTGTCCCCATTGACAATGAATGGGGCCAAAACTGAAGCGTTTTCTTCCGCTATTGAGATCCTTTGACGGATCTTAATAGCAGAATTGAAAACGTTAATGTTAAAGTAGCCTTAGTTGTCCTTCCGTGTCTTGTTTTGGATCCACTGGAAAGTCTCTATTATTTTATGGAAGGTGGACTCTTTTAATTTTATCTAAACGCCAACCAACCTAATCCTCCGAACCTGTATCCAGTTTTTAAAAGAAACTCACCAGTCCCCTGTGGTTCCCGCACTGTGGCCCCATTTATGGCTGCTTTGGGTCCCCACCAGAAGATTCTTGGTTCTTTGACCACTGCAGCCAATCACTAGCCTCAGTGGTCACATGTGGTAGAACAAAATATCAGTGCTAAACGTGTATGGTTACCTTTAGGAAGTATTACTGGAGCAAAAAGATTCTACTTCCGTGCCAGTTATGCTACTTCAATTTTAATGTGTAAAAAGTCTGACGTACAGCATATTCATGGTATTTCACAATTGAATTGATTCTTTCAAATTAAATCATATGCGCAGATGAATGAGCCAACAAGCAAGTACATATAAAGGAGGTCAGTATAGTTCTTGAAGCTATCTCGCATGCTTGTCCTTGAGACTGTTGAATTCCAGCACAGTAACGGCTGTTGTAAATAATAATATTGTACAGTGCTGATGGCTCCTGCAGTTAATATTTCTTAACATACCGTATACATTGATTATCTCACACCAAACAGCTTTGGTGGCCTGGAGCGGTGCTCCTCCTGAATTTTAACAACAGTAAAATGGAAGACTTAATCAAATAGCATTTTGTGATTATATTTTCTAACTGCTGCCATCTAGAAGCACTTTAAAAACCTTATCTCCAGCATGCAGCCCACAGCTTTGCCTTTGTAGAGAAGCTACTCGGATTTCCACTGTCAGAGTAAAGTTATTTAAAAAATCAGCATCCTCCCCTTTCAGTCCGCTACTGTGAATGGAGGATATGTTACAGCAGTGGACGCCTGTTTACTGTTGTAGGGCTATGGAAATGATTATTTGTATGAATAGGCAAGCTAACAAGAACAGGCATTAGTATGGCTATTTCACTGCAGTTTTTGAGGGTTTCCATAATGTTTTGTGGTAACATAATGGACATGCATTTTAGTATGTTTATAATGCTGAAACATTTTGCATTTTTATGATGGGAATGTGATTTGAATAAAGGACACAATTATTATTGTGAAAATAGAAACACAGTTACATTTACTGCAAGGAGCTACATAATCTTTGGAAACTTTGAATTATTGGACATATGGTTTAATTTGTGATCAAATCCAGAGCCAGTGTTATCCATTATTAAAGGGGTTGTCTGAGCTAATTAAAAATCGTGTTAATGTTCGTAAAGTAGCCCTGAAGCACATCATTCTTGACTATACCATCAGTAGTCTTTTTTTTCCTTTAGTATTCACTCCCACTAGGTGGACTCTATAAACCGCATTGAGTGACAACTTTAGGCCTATTTGGGCTACGTCTGCTTAGGGCTACGCTCTATGATATGAAGATCCATTCATACAGAATCAGGACTGGAACGAGGGATGGAGGAGACTAAACCCACTTAAGGTGGAACCACACAGTTAGGCCTCATGCACACGACCGTTTTTTTATGCTGTCCGCAAAAAGGGGTTCCGTTGTTCAGTGATCCGTGTCCGTTTTTGCCTTCCATTGTGTTTCCGTGTGTCTTCCGTTTTTTTTAGCGGACATGACCCAAAAGATTTTACCAAAAGATAGGCTGACAATTTTTGCAAAGTGCCTGCCAAGGGATCCGCAAAAAAACGGACACGGAACACGGACGACACACGGATGGCCATCCGCATTTTTTCACGGTCCCATTGATTTGAATGGGTCCGTGAACCGTTTTTCACGGACAAGAATAGGACAGGTTATATTTTTTGGACGGACTGGAATCACGGACCACGGACGCGGAGGACAAACGGTGCATTTTCCGAGTTTTCCACGGACCCATTGAAAACCAATGGCCTAAGGCTACATGCACACGACCGTTGCCTGCCTCCGCGTCCGCTCCTCCTTGAAATTTTGCGTCCGTCAAAAAAAACTAATGATGGACCGTTTTTTTTACGGATCCGATTTTTATGGCAGATCCATTGTAAAAATGCCTATCCTTGTCCGCAAACGTGAAAAAAATAGGACATGCACTATTTTTTTGACGGAATGAAAACACGGATCACAGATGCGGAACAAAAACGGTTGACCATCCGCATTTTTTGACGGACCCATTGAAATAAATGGGGAAGCATCCTATCCGTGAAAAAAAACGGAATGGACACGGAAACAAACAACGGTCGTGTACATGGGGCCTAAAGCTGATGGGGGCACAATGCTTGAAATATTGTGCCTGTTGCATTTTCATCAATAAAACTATGATGTGCAACTTTCCCTGTAGTACAATATCTGCAGGACCTCGTACTGGTAAAGGAACTATGGTCCCAACTCCTGAAGGTCCTGAAGCTACGTAGCAAAATTAGATGAGAAGGAGACTGTGAACAGTTCTTTTTGAAGTGTTGATGATCATTATTAGTAAAGCGGGTTCTTAATTCAGGGGGCCTATATTCAGTGCATCAGGGAAATTATTTAGAGTGTCTGTTCTGGATTCTGCACTTAGAGTATCTGAGGGTCTGTATTTATTCATGGAGTCTACACTGAATGGGTATGCATTTAAGGGATCTGCATTTATTTATGGGATCTGTTATTTAGAGGACTTGGAGTATTTCGTTATTTATTTAGGTGGTCTGTATTTATTTATGGGCTCTGTATTTAAGATTTGTCTGAGGTCTGAATTTGTTTAGGGAGTCTTATCTGGAGTCTGTTTTTATTGTGGAGCCTGCCCTTAGGCCGGAGATCCATACTTACAAAAGGGGTCTGGTGTCTGCAGTTATTTTCTGATTCTGTATTTATTTTTAGGTCTCATTTGTGGTCTAAATTTATTCTGAGGTACATATTTGTCATGCCCCATGTCTTCATGGTTCATATGGAGTATATTATATATTTAGTATAATTGCAATGTGTTTGCAACACTGCACAGCATGTACAGCTAGAACTACAAGAGGATATGGACCTCAACCTGCAATCCAGCGAAAGAAGCAGACACCTTGCGCTTCCTAAATGGAAGGTCAGAGAAAATCTTGATACCCTCCTCAGCGGCTGAGTGCGTTCCGGAGAGCTGAAGGTGTCGTCCTTCCTCCCCAGCGGCATTGTGTACCCCAGGGAGCTGAAGGTGCCGTCCTTCCTCCCCAGCGGCAGTGTGTACCCCAAGGAGCTGAAGGTGTCGTCCTTCCTCCCCAGCGGCAGTGTGTACCCCAGGGAGCTGAAGGTGTCGTCCTTCCTCCCCAGCGGCTGTGTGTATCCCAGGGAGCTGAAGGTGTCGTCCTTCCTCCCCAGTGGCAGGGTGTACCCCAGGGAGCTGAAGGTGCCGTCCTTTCTCCCCAGCGACAGTGTGTACCCCAGGGAGCTGAAGGTGTCGTCCTTCCTCCCCAGCGGCAGTGTGTACCCCAGGGAGCTGAAGGTGCCGTCCTTCCTCCCCAGCGGCAGTGTGTATCCCAGGGAGCTGAAGGTGCCGTCCTTCCTCCCCAGCGGCAGTGTGTATCCCAGGGAGCTGAAGGTGCCGTCCTTCCTCCCCAGCGGCAGAGTGTCCTGCGGGGAGCAGAGACCGTCAGTCTTGCACCCCAGCCGCAGGACAAAATATTGAAAGGGGAGACAGTTAGTCCCCCCCTCCACCAGCAGAGAGAGGGTCAGGGAGAGGAGCCTGATACCCCCTCTCCCCAGCGGCAGTCTACAGTTCAGAGAGAGGAGCTGGTTACACCCTCTCTCCAGTGGCAGCCTAACCCACGAAGGGGAGATGTTACGCCCCCCAACGGTGCAGATGGGACCGTCGGTCTCCCCCTCCCACAACCAGGCTCCAACCAGGCTACTTCCGTGGTAGCGCTGGCCCCAGGACAAAGTACCGCTGGTCTCTGCCCACTCAGCAACCCACCAAGGCAGTCTACCAGTCCCCCGCACAGCCGTGGTGAGGCACCTGGACATGGACAAGTTGCTACTTTATCCAGGTGTAGTAACCATTTATTGTGGGTGGGCTGTACTGCTGTTTGTGCTTCGTGGGTGGGTTGCTTGACTAACCAGGGCACTGACCGGCAGAAGGTCAGATACCCTGTTAGTCTAGTTGGTAAAGGGGAGAAGTGTGGCGAAACCAACCTCGCCACTGTGAACTGGAGAAGACTGATTCGCCGCCTCCTCCCCTGCGACTATGGCCCCTGGGACACTATTTGGGCATATGGGATTTTAAATTTACTGTTTCTGCCCCTGGGACTGTTAACTGGAAGAGAACACCTGTTATTGCCTGGATTCCTAACTTTTATTTTGTTGAGTGGATCATGGACAATGTCATTGTATTGTTGATTGTATCACGGGCAATGTCATTGTGTTGTTGATTGGATCACGGGCAATGTCATTGTGTTGTTGATTGGATCATGGACAATGTCATTGAGGTTGTTAAATGTACATTGACGAATAGGTTCTGTTTAAAATGTGAAACTGTAAATGATTGGCTGCTATGTTTATACCACGTGGGTGGTAACCTTGTTGGAAAATGTGTATAAAAGGAAATGCTTGTGTGGTCATAAAAGAGTTCCTGCTTGACCCTCAAAACAAAGTGTCGTCTCGTTATTGGGGGGATTTATTGTATGCTGTTCCAGCTTGACTGCTAGGAGTGTAAACCTCTTCATATGGTTTTTCCTACCCGGCTGTTTACCGCATTCATATGCTTCTCCGATTTGGTGGTTGTGGTGTCGGCTAGAGCGCTTGGAATTCTCAAGAAGCGCTAGGAGCATCTTTCAATGGAGGTACCCAGTCGGGGTGCCCGTCGATCCGTTACAGATAGTATGAAACATTATTTTCATCCAAAATCTCTGGTTTATGGCAAAAATTGCTTATTTTGCTACCATCTCGTAGCCTGCTTAGAATGAATCACCTCTAAAGACAGCTCTAGGAAAACTATCTAAAACATATGAGCTTTATTCAATCAAAAGCAGTGATTATATTAATATCTTAAAAAATTGCATATCTTCCAATGTCTAACTGGTGAATGTGAAATCTTAGTAAGAGAAATAGTGTTAAGAATCGCACAATTGCAGGAAATGTTATCTTGAATTCCAAATCCACCAGGCATTCTAAAAGAGCATCTAAGTCATGATTTTTAAGATATTCTACATAGAGTGAGGTGCGTGCACATGTGGGCTTGGCCTGGCTATGGAGGACTAAAAACGCTGTTCACTTCAGCTCCTGCCTCTGGACTAACGGAAAGACCCTAACAAACAGCACCTACATCACTAACTCACAAATAATGGGAGTCAGGAAGAAGAAAAGCATGCAGACGACTCTCAGCCAGCCGGAGAGTTCCTCGTCGCAGGGTATTGAAAGAGTCCTCACCCCTGGATCGCAGCGCTCACCCCTGGCACCATCTTCCTGGGAGGCCATTGCAGACGAACAAGCAGAGACACCTGCATCCTCCTCTCCCTTGGAAACCCGAGATCCTGCCAACCTGGAAGTGGAGTCAGAGGCGCCCTGATTTGCAGAGTCAGCGCCGGAGTTGACCAGGGAGATCCTGATGCAAAGGACTCACGCAACATCATCATGCGGCCCGGCACTGGAAGCATGGGAAACCACCAATACCATTGCAACAATTGAGTGGGGAGATGGGGAATGGGAGAACTCTCCCTTGTATGAACGTCAATCTCCCAATCCATCCAAACCTATGACTTTCTCTGTCTCCACTACGGGTAAGGGTACTTTTACACTAGCGGCAGGGCGGATCCGGCAGGCTATTCAGCCTGCCGCTTCCGTCCTGCCGCAAGTGGCCGTGCACTGCCTTGCTGCCGCTCTGTCCCCATTGACTATAATAAGGCGGGGGGCGGAGCTACGGCGCAGCACGGCACTGCACGGCCGGAGATCGCCGGACTAAAAGTCCTGCATGTCTGACTTTTAGTCCGGCGATCTCCGGCCGTGCAGTGCTGTTCTGCGCCGTAGCTCCGCCCCCCGCCCCATTATCGTCAATGGGGACGGAGCGGCAGCACGGCAGTGCCTGTTTCTTTTAGATGTAAGTACATGGCTGGTTAGACAATTATTGTCTACCACTTACAATGCTGTCTTGACACCTTTTTCTGGGAGGTCATTATCACCTACTGACTCCAATTAGGAGAATGGAATCAACACCTTTGACCCCATGCTGGGTATAATGACCTATTAACCAGGTGTTGATTCAGTGACAATATTTATTCCCAGAGAATTCTTGTACAATTCACTCAGAATTGAGAAAGCTCGTTGGAAGAACGAGTGAAACGCTTTCAAGAAATCTACAGCAAGTCCAGTTGCCTTGATTTATTCTTTACAGATATACCATGACCTGGATAAATGAGAACCTTCACAGACTTATGTAGTTTATGTAAGTTCTTGATCTATTTTACTTCCCAATTTCTGTACCAGTTAATATTACTGATTACCGGTCATCAACTCCTCTTTTATATTTTATTTGATGATACCTTCCATCGGGTATTTTAGACACTGTAACAATTGGTGCCGATTTGTGGTATACCCATTTTTTCAGAAACTCTTGTATTTTCTACACGTCTCCATTATGAAAAAAGCCAGGGAAGCCAGCCAAGTGCAATATAAAGGCTCCCCCCTACAAATCCTTTCGGATCTTTCACGCCTTACTCTGCTGAAAAGAAAGGCCCTATGCCCCGTACTGTCCATCTTGCAACAGCATAAAATAATATACTTGGGGATTCCCATTCCACCTGCAGGTTCGCCTCAACGGACGGACAGTGACTCTCCGTTATCCCAGAGATATACCAACCTTCTCTGCGGCACTAGATATTCCACTAGTGGAAATTTCGGATTGTCCCTCTCTTCCAGATGGTACCATGATGGAGACAGCACCACTACATCAGAGGAAATCCAGACCACCCCGCCAAAAGGTTTGTCGCACAACCAGAAGCCAGGACCCGATGAGAGAGACTTTCACAGAGTGAAGACACTTGGAATCTCAGCCTAATATGTCCAGAACGAGTCATCTTGTTCGGTAGCCCACTATACCATGACTTGAAGTCACCTTGGAACTCTGAAAGTTATGCTTAATACTGGAACTTTACTTTGGTTTGTCTGATACTGCCCTAAGCCTATAATTTAGGATTTGTGTGCCCGGCCTTCTCGTGTTGCCATGCTCTTTGGGTTCCTGGGTCCCCCCTTTCCCATTGGGGGGCGGGGCCCAAACAGCAGTGTTCCTCGGGTTTGGTAATGTATAGGATTTGGGAGATATAGGCCTCTTGAATGCTTAAGCCCTGGCGAAGCCTTTAGGAATATAGGGGCTTTTCATTTCATTTAATGTTTCATTTAATGTTGAATGCTACAATTTAGTGATGTTTATATTTCACTCAGGATTCCCAGATCATATAGGGTCTCTCCTTGTCTAGGGGGGAACCTCCTTTGTTGAAAGTTCACTGCTATTTAGGGACTCACATCTCTCTTGACGTGGGACACACCTCCCTCATTGTTTTCACTGGATGTGACTTTATATAGCTACTACTTTTCTCTTCTTTACTATACTACATCTTTCTAACTTTACTCCTCTATCTTTACTGTATGTTAGCTCGTCTCCTCCTCCCTGTCTCACTTTTTCTCGCTTCTGCTTATCTCCCCTCCCTTTTTTTTTCTTATTTAGAGAGCTGTAAAAATGACTATCCTAAAATTTGGATCTCTAAATGTCCGGGGATTTAGCACACCCCAGAAAAGGTCCCATATTCTCTACCACATGCATAAACAGAAGGTACAAGTTTTGCTCCTACCGGAGACGCATTTTAAAAAGGGACATATGCCGTTCTCCGAAATAGGTATTATACACTATGGTATCACAAGCCAAGCCTCAAGATCTAGAGGAGTCTCTGTGGCTCTGCACAAATCTTTACAAGGGATAGTGGTGGATGTTAGAATGGATGGAGAGTGCGCTATGTTTTTCTAAAATTGAGGATATACTCTACTTTATTTACTGTGGTTAACTGGTACTTGTCTAACTAGAGACAGCTTTCTACTTGCAGATCGTTCTTGGATCAATTGTCCGATTTCGCAGGGGGAAAAGTGATAGTCGGCAGAGATTTTAATTTCAGGCTAGATCCACATATGGAATCTACTACTAGTCTAGGCTCTGCTCCCCGCAGGCAACTGAGATCCCTACTTTATCATCTTCAGTCCCTACAATTTGTAGATGTCTGGTGGATATTTCATCAACAAGGTAAAGATTATACATTTTTCTCCCCTCCACACAGGTCCCAGTGTCGTATAGACTTCTTTCTTGTCAGTCATCGCACCCTGGCGTGGAAACCTCAGGCCTCTATAGATGACATATTATTATCCGTCCATATCCCAATCTATTTTTCAATGGAGCTACCTGATGCTATGCAGAGGCCATGGAACTGGAGGTTAAATGATGTTCTCCTTATAGACGCGGTGTGTGAGGCTGCCATTAAGAAAACTATAGGGTTTTTATACAGATACACGTCACTGACAACACTCCTCTGCCAACACAGTGAGAAGCTCTAAAATGTGTCCTTAGAGGAACCTTCATTAAACATGGTACCAAATTGAAAAAGAAAAGGCCCATAAACTATCCAACCCCCTCACTCAGGGCCACAACCTGGAAGTACAACATAAACAAATGCTGTCCCCTACTGTACATATTGAACTGCTTAAAGTTAGGGACTCCATTAAAGCATTCATAGACCAAAAATATAAAAGGCATCATGATCAGGGCAGATGTTTTTTCTATAAATATTCAAACAAATGGTAATATCACCCATAACCTCCAGAGATATTGGGGGTATTTCGCTCTTATTATTCCCAATTGTATAGCATTAAGGGCCAATTCTCTGATATGGCTCCTTCATCTCTTAGAATGCATATGGATAGCTATGTCTCAGAAACGGCTCTACCCACAATCCCTGAACAGGATAGAGAGGTGTTAGAAACGGATTTCTCCGAATTAGATGTGAAGAATATTATCAAGGAGTCACCTCCTGGGAAAAGTCCTGGCCCCGATGGCTTTACACCAGCCTTCTACAAACGCTTTGGGGACCTCATATCCCCCTTTTTGACAAAGGTCTTCAATAGTATTGGCCCTGAGTCCCCATTTGGATCTCAATCCCTGGAGGCCCACATTAGCATATTACCAAAATCTGGCAAGGATCATTCCCTGCCTTCAAATTATATGCCTATCTCATTGATTAACATCGACATTAAATTGTATTCTAATATTCTTACAGATAGATTGGCCTCTTTACTTCCAAATGTGATACATACAGATCAAGTGGGTTTTGTATGCGGGAAGCACGAGACAGTACGATCGAAACCTTACTTCTCACAAATGCAGCATGGTCAAACGCTCTTCCTCTATGTCTGTTGTAGGTAGATGCCGAAAAGGCATTTGACCGGGTCCACTGGACATTTTTAGACTCCACATTGAGGCAAATTGGGCTGGGACCTAGGTTCTAAGATAGTATACTCCAACCCTACTGCCAAATTGCAGATGAACAGGCTTTTATCTCCATCATTTTCGATCCAAAATGGTACTAGGCAAGGAGGCCCTTTATCCCCTCTGCTATATGTCCTAGTGATGGAACATCTGGCCAATGCTATCTGTCAGAATCCATCGATTCATTGCCTCTCGATCAGGGGTTCCCAATATAAAACAGCACTATTTGAAGATGACCTCCTACTATACGTCACCCAACCCCACATAGCTCTCCCCTCAATACTGAGTGAATTTGAACACTTTGGTCATCTAAGTAACTTCAAAGTTAATTATACGAAAATTGAAATTCTCAATATATCAATCCCTCAGATTGATTTTGCCACACTACTTACCTCATTACCATTTAGGCACCAACCATCATCGATTAAATATTTGGGAGTACAGATTCCTGTCAACCCGGATCATTTATTTAATTTGAACCATTTTCCTTTATTAGAGAGGACAATAAAAGATCTTGCTGTCCTTAATAAAAAGGGGCTGTCTTGGTTTGGTCGGATAAACGTCTTAAAGATGGATATCTTGCCTACTTTTTTATATATATTCCAAGCCGTCCCCTTAATGCCACCATCTTCCTTCTTCCGAAGATTGAGAACTGCAATTACCCGTTTTGTATAGGAGGTCTCCTGAGCCAGTGGATAAGCTTTTCCACCTTAACTAGAACTAAATATGCCAGGGGGGGGGGATTAGGTCTTCCAGATTTTAGATTATACCACACCGCTGCATCTCTCATTAGATTATTAGATTGGCAATACCACGGCGTTTCAAAACAATGGGTAGGGTGGGAACAGATTTTCTATACCCTCCCTCTTAAACAGGCCCCATGGATCGCTCCTGAGATCCAACCACACCTAGATATATGAAATACATTGATGCGACAGACCCTTAACGTATGGGACTCCTTGACACAGAAAGGCATATGCTCCAGAAGACTTAGTCTACTCAGGCTGATTTTCTATAATCCGGCTCTCCCCGCCAGTACTGGTAGGGACTCTTTCCTCGTCATGCAGGCTAAAGATGATCCCCGCTTTTACCATCTCCTTTCAGGAGCTCCATTACCTTCTCTATCTGAACTGTCCATGAAATATCCTGACACACAGATCTCCTGGTTAGAGTATGAACAGCTAAAGTCATATATCACCTTGGGTGGGAGCAGTGCTTTTTTGGGACCTCCTCATCCGAGACCAAAAAATTGTTCTCATTGTCCTCTCCGCCGATCTCCTTGCTTTATCAAAACTTACTTACTGATTCCCATAGAGACACACTGACTTATATTTTGGATTGGGAGCATGAATTGGGAACTGTTTTAGAGTGCACAGATCATCAGAAAGCTTTTATATTCTCTCACAAACTCTCAATGGCCTGTTCTGCACAGAAAAAAAAACTATAAGATATTGTCACGCTGGTATAGATATCCGACTAGACTACACAGGATCTTTCCTACAGTATCTGAGCTATGCTGGCGGTGTGGAAAGATAAGAGGCACGATGCTTTACATATGGTGGGGCTGCGAACTGGTTAAATCGTTCTGGGAGAAGGTCTTTGATGTATACTGCAGCATCACGCAGAAAGCAGTAGACAATACCCCCCAGGTAGCGCTTCTCTCCATCCTGTCGGGCTCCATCACGTCTCAAAAGAAGAGCCTGCTGAGATTTTGTATCTCTGCGGCAAGATCAATTGCTAGAATGTAGGAGATCTCGTCAGAAGCAAATGAAAAGTCCTCCAAATAACTCAAGATTTGGTTAAAATTGATAGATTTTCAGGAATCCACGGGTTTTCACTCCCTTCTCGCAACTTGAATGTAGTGGGTTTGGGATGGGATTTTTTTTCTCCCTCTCCGCTCTCTTTCCTCTTTCCCTGGTTCAAATATTGTATGTTGTATGTTGTATGTACTGATACAATACTTGAAAATGTTTAATAAAAAACGTTTAAACATAAAGGCGTGCACAGAAGCTGAGGCTACTAAGATACAGGCCAAAAATGCAGAAATGATAGCAAATGCAACAGCTGAAGCAGCACACAGAAAGGCTGAGATGAAATTAAAAAGGGCTGAGATAGAAGATATCTATATGGTGGACAGATAGATATCTAAATGGTGGGAAATACAGTACTTGCCTTTTGTCAAAGTCTCAAAAATTGATGTTGCCACTCAAAACTGGTTGTCCATATAGCAGAATCCCTGCAATCTCAGTTCCTGCCAGACTTGTTGGAGACCAATGATTGAAAAATAAATACCGGGCAATGCTGGAACCTAAAAAGGTGAATAAACTATTGGACACCAGATACTTGACAAAAAAATTTGCTCATTTACTTCCATTGACCAGCAATGTTGTTCCCATCAGCATTGTGTCTACTGATATTTCAAAGACCAATAATTTTTAAGTTACTTTGTGCTGGTGAGGGGAGGGGGGGGGCCTATTTTATTTATCTGCCTTTATCAAAATGCCTTGTCCTGGTCCTGACTCCCACTCTTGCTGACACCCATTCTATGTATTACTTGGTTAGTCATTCATCTGTGAGGTGGTTGTCAAAGGTTCCTTTAAAAAAAAAAAAAAAAAACAATAACAGACAGTATTGGCTAAACAGAAGAGTTTCACTTTCCTTTATTGAAACGCAATTGTCGCTGGGCAGCCAAGCTTCCCCTAACGGACAGAAAAGGGTCTCCGTGGTTAATATTGGCACCTTGCGCAGCTGGGGTCTGGATCCAACCTCACCAAGGGCAACATCTTTATGTAATTAGTATATTCTCCCCATGTTGCATAGTGGCACGCCAGTTTCTTGCCACACTCCAAAAATATAAAAATAGGTAAATTGACTTATTTATTTCATGCACTTATATAGCGCTGACATATTCTGCAGCGCTTTACAGACATTAGCATCACAGTCTAAGTTCCCTATCACACAAACACGAGAACATACAAACTCCATGCAGATGTTGTCCTTGGTTGGATTCGAACTTAGGACCCCAGCACTGCAAGGTGCCAGTGCTAACCACTGAGCTTCTGTGATGCTCCTTCTAGTATATGGCAGCCCCTGACTCCTTGCTAGGCAACCATTCCTGTGCTTTGAGTCCCCTATCTGAGAAAAGAGCATTGAAAATGTTTGTCATTGTCATGAGTGTTGAGCTTCATCCGAAGTCACTTCATTCAAAACTTCGGAATAATACTGTACGGAGATCTGTCCCCATACAGTCTTAGAATGTATGGGCTACGATGAGGCGAAGTCAGTTATTTGCGAAGTTGCGCGTGACTTTGTTGAATAACTTTGGTACTTGATTTTTGAAGGGGAAAACCACTTTAAAACTTGAAACCGAACTCGGCTTCGGTTCTGAGGTACTAGTCACAAGTTCCTCCTGGGCTGTCATCCCACATGACACCTGCTAGATTCACAAAGTTGAGTCCAGAACTACTTAATCCACCGTGGCTCCTCTCTATATGCTTCTCACAACCCTAAAATTGACCCATTCCAAGGATGACAGAATTTTAAGGCAACACCGCTTCAGCAAAGGCCTACACAGAGCTCTACAGGCTGTGCCTTCCTATAGCTAAATTTTCCCACTATACGACATTAAAATGACAGCAATTAGTTAGGTCAGCTTACTAGGTACCACTTCCACTGATGTCCCCCTAGGCCTTGTTAGGCAATGGTCCCTCTTCACTAATGGGTATCCTAATGGCTAGCCAGATGACACACTTTGCAGAATTTCCACATCCACATGTGCCTCCATCCCACCATCTCCCTTGCAATTAACCAGCTGTCATGCCACCAAAGGACAAGCCCAGCAATCTAATATCATAGGCCTATTGGTGGTCTTCCAAACACTAAACATGGACCATTCATAATCCTGGCAAGAAAGCATTCCCTTTTATCATCCTTCTTTTTCCCTCCCATAATCATTGCAGCACAGTGTTTCAACATCACATACACTGTACCTAGATGCATAGGTATATGTGATGATGATATGGAATCTACTCCTACGAGTAAGAAATGCATTCATGCTACCAGCTAGTGTGACAGGGCATTGCGGCACCAATGCCAATGCCTAATGCCTATCAGTCTGAGCAACCCATGACTTAGAGATGCACAAAAATTGAATGGTACATCATCACATTAACATATTTAATATGACAGCCTCCCAAAAGACTGAGAGGTCTCTCAAAGTGAAACATACATGGGTGAATTTATAATCTGCGGTGGTTTTGGTGTCAGTTTTACTTCTGCCTTTGCGTTGTGAGGTTGGTCTAAATTTATGAAATGGTGCACAGTAATAATATATTTGGTTCAAGTGTAATGTGGTGTATGCCTATGTCTGTTAAAGTACACTAGGGGGTTGCCTGGTATGGAAATACGACTTTTTAAAAAGTCACATATTATACATGAGACTTAAAGGTGTTGTAATCTGAAATCCTGGCCTACTTTTCACTCCACTAATAAAAGTGTTAAGGCTTACTAACTGCTGCCTCGCAGGCATTACTTATGACACTTTTACACCACAAGACTAGCATGGCAGATTTGATGTCTTATCAAAAGGGTATTCCAGCCTACAAAACTTTATGCCTATTGAAAGTATGCAGTGTAAAGTAAAAGTCCTAACCACTTATTGCCAGAAGAAATTATGTTTACAGCCTGCTGGTCAAGTGTTCTCAATTACAGCACTAGGAATTATAGGAGGCTGCTAGAGATGAGCGTTCGGAGTTCAGGTTGGGGTAATCCCCGCATCCCATTATGGATTCCACTACCACAGACTATCCCGGCATATGGAATCCATAAGGGGCGGCTTCCACGAATCCGAACTTTGGAAAAGCCGAAGGACCTGGGGTGACGTCACCGTCATGTGATCAGTGCAGGGGGCATGGCTCAGCACTGGATCAAATCCCCCCCTGCACTCATGGATTCCATATGCCGGGATAGTCCGCGGCAGTGGAATCCATAACGGGATGCGGCGATTACCCCAACCCGAACGCCGAACAAATTTTTGAAGTTCGCTCATCTCTAGAGGCTGCATTTTGGAGCTAATGCTCATTAATGAGAGAGCACAATATGAACTGCACTAGAGATGAGCAAGTTTCTTGAAATTCTATGAAGGCGACACGCAAGCCAGTTTGCCTTCCAAAAGAATTAAGAGAAAATTTCCCTTGTTAGCCGAGTGGCCTTGGGGGAGGGGGGGGGGTGCTCTTTCTCATTAAGGAGACCAACAAGTATGCATGTTGAGTAGTATTGTAGTCCAGACAATGCTGCTCTACCTTTCTGGGATACAAATATGCAAATTTTAGTATATTACATCTGCCGGCATCAACTACACAGGTTTACTCCAGGAGGTAACTGCCTGGTTTGTTCCCTGCGGCGAAGTACAGATCCCTGTAAAGGGGTTAAAGGGTGAATACCAGGTTTAGCCTAAAGGCAAACTGTTTAGTCGGCACAGAGGGTCCACACTGACTGTCCATTGCACCAGTACTCTTGTTCTTTTGGAAGGAGAACTGGTTTGCATGTCTCATTTCCAGTGGAGTATTACACAAGTCTCTCTGTGATTTATCTCTAAACTGCACAAGATTGGGGGAGACTTGTTCTTCATCAGCCAGAGAATGCTGGAAAAGAGAACAGTCTGGAATAGATGTCAGCAATGCAAGATGCGAACTGTAATCTGGTACTAACATGGGCTGCTGCTGAAGACAGGTTCACTCTTGCTGCATTGAGAAGGACCACATGGGGTGTAACACAGTGACAAAGAGGTAATTAATGCATGTTTAGGATTTAGTAGAAGTGCTGTACCGCTGCTCTGAGTTTAATGACCGTGCAGTTTTCTTTCAAGTTTCACAACTGACTGCCAGAATACCATGCTAAAAAGGCACAATGTTTACCCCCTTACAGACTTGTATGTAATGCTACATTTAATTTGCAGCCGCGGCAATTGAAATATTTAGTCAGGCACTACGTTCCCTGATGACAGAAGGTGATTGAGGAGTAATTCATACAGATCTGACCAAGTATGTTTTCCTTCATCAAAAAGCACATATAAAGTGGTTGTATTCTCCTATTTTCCTGCATACACGGTTCTTATATAGACAGTGGAACACTAAATCAAAAGATGCAGTTTACTAAAGCAGATATGAAATGCTGTTGCGCCGCAATCTGCGCCTTAAATAAACCAAATTTAGGCGTATTACAGTACAGTATAATAAATGACCCCCTATATTCAGCCTCTACCCAATCGAAAATGGCAGCAAGGCTCTGTTCAAATCTGCTGCATTGCAGATTCATAACTTTACATTTATCTCTATTAAATCTCATTTGCAAGTGGTTACATTACATAGTCTGCTCTCATAAGCAAAGATAGAATCAATGCTTTTTTAAAGGACATCTGTCAGCAGATTTGAACCTGTGAAACTGGCAGACCTGTTGCATGTTCACTAGGCAGCTGAAGGCATCTGGTTTTGGTCCCATGGTGCCCACATTGCTGTAAAAAATAATGGTTTTATATATGCAATTACGATCAACAGGAGCATTGCCATACCAGCCCCATAGCGTTGCGTCATTATACCAGCACAATGTCATTTTTTTTGTTCATAAAAGGCAAAATCATGCATTTCAAAGCACATTATTTATAGATAAGACATATATAAAGAGCAAAAAAAGTTGTAAACGTGGAGCAATCATCAAGAGTAGACCATTTATAGCTATGGTGATTAGACTACATTTAGAACCTTGCTCCACAATAGCTCTTTATTTAGGACCCCTATTGTTCCAAATATCACAGTAGACCATTATCCCATGCAATTGTGTCCACCTAATACACTGCTGATCCCCCCAACTCCCCTAATACACTGCTGATCTCCCCCCCCCAGTTCCCTCCCCCTAATATAATGCTGATCCCTCCTCCTAATAAACCGCTAATCCCCCCTCCCCCTAATACAGTACTGATCCCCCCTCCCCCTAATACAATGTTGATCCTCCCCTGCCACCCCCATCCCCCCGTAATACCCTAATACAATACAATGCCAACAGGGCAAACAAAAGCTCCCCCCCACCCCCACCCCAGATTTCAATTTGTTGAGGATGGCGATACAGATGACTATGGAGATGAACGCTTCCACAATGGAAGCACTCATCTCCCGGTGCCCTGCCGGTGCCGCCACTGCTGGCCATTATTAAATTATTGCGCCGGGGCTGTGGGCCCCTTCCCCTGCCCGGCCCATTCCAGCACCCCTACTGCCTAATATCACCTAATGTTATGGTGTCTATTAGTGAAAAATCCCGTTGGTCATTTGTAGACCTTTGAGTTTCTGGGCATTATTTTTTATATTATTAAAGGCTATGGACTCTTTTGAAATACAAATGTATTCTACATTTGTTCTTACCTTGAATTTTTTTTTAAGTTTGTACCAAGGGCTCATTCAGATGGCCGTATGCGGATCCGTTTTTGCGGACAGTTTAGCATGTCCGCAAAAAATGGATTGAACGCTGCATTTTTGCGGAGCTATAGACTTCAATGGGTCCATGTCCTCATTTTCGCTGACAAGTATAGGACATGTTTTACTTGTGGAGCTGTGGAATAGAAGAAAAGGGCCCCATAGAAGTGAACAGGTCCACATCTAAGCTGCAAAATCGCAGATCAGATGCAGAAGGCAACATGTCACCGTCTGAATGATCCCTAAGTTTGATGTTGTGATCTTCATTCCTCTTTACACCACAAAATATTCAGATTGCAACCTATTCTGAGTCTTAAACTTTTCTCCTGTGGGTATGTCCCTCCTAGTAATACGTGTTGGATCTGTGTGCCTAGGATGCTACTGTCTTCCACAAGCAAACTGCCTTGTGTTTTCTTTCCCCTTATCTAAAGCCTGCATTAACCGATCTCCTTGCAACCTCCCTAATCTCTAATACACGTCATCATATATAACCTCCTTCTGTATCTCAAATTCTGCAGGACAGGTCAGCTAATAAAAAGGACTTACACACTCCGCAGAAGTAAAATGATTAAAGAAAAGTTGAATGGGGACTATTTAGAAATTTGTTTCATTTTGCAAATGAACAACAATGATGAATTTAGCGCAAAGGTGTCCATAGTCTTTAAACAGCAAAAATGCTGTCCTATTAAACTGTTCACAAGCTGTCTTCTTGATTTGTTGCCTGTGAAAATGCATGCTGCTTCACTGTCCTATTCCAAGTCTCAGAGAAATTAATTAATCATCAAAGAGCTTTAGAGTAGTTGCAGGCCCAACTACTTGGAATAAACCAGGATTAAGTGTAATTATTGCCGTTCTATGTTTTCTGGCATTATGCCTATGCCTTTGGGTTCTTTACTGCAGCACGTTAAGGTCTAATGCTACAATAACTGGAAACATTTCTTGGGAAAGAGAGTAGGGCAAGATTAGCAATATAATGTATACTGTATACAATTGTATTATGCTACAGCTATATTGTAGCACTATAAGATTGGGCAGAAAACTAATGGCTCAGCACTGGATCAAATCCCCCCCTGCACTCATGGATTCCATATGCCGGGATAGTCCGCGGCAGTGGAATCCATAACGGGATGCGGCGATTACCCCAACCCGAACGCCGAACAAATTTTTGAAGTTCGCTCATCTCTAGAGGCTGCATTTTGGAGCTAATGCTCATTAATGAGAGAGCACAATATGAACTGCACTAGAGATGAGCAAGTTTCTTGAAATTCTATGAAGGCGACACGCAAGCCAGTTTGCCTTCCAAAAGAATTAAGAGAAAATTTCCCTTGTTAGCCGAGTGGCCTTGGGGAGGGGGGTGCTCTTTCTCATTAAGGAGACCAACAAGTATGCATGTTGAGTAGTATTGTAGTCCAGACAATGCTGCTCTACCTTTCTGGGATACAAATATGCAAATTTTAGTATATTACATCTGCCGGCATCAACTACACAGGTTTACTCCAGGAGGTAACTGCCTGGTTTGTTCCCTGCGGCGAAGTACAGATCCCTGTATAGGGGTTAAAGGGTGAATACCAGGTTTAGCCTAAAGGCAAACTGTTTAGTCGGCACAGAGGGTCCACACTGACTGTCCATTGCACCAGTACTCTTGTTCTTTTGGAAGGAGAACTGGTTTGCATGTCTCATTTCCAGTGGAGTATTACATAAGTCTCTCTGTGATTTATCTCTAAACTGCACAAGATTGGGGGAGACTTGTTCTTCATCAGCCAGAGAATGCTGGAAAGAGAACAGTCTGGAATAGATGTCAGCAATGCAAGATGCGAACTGTAATCTGGTACTAACATGGGCTGCTGCTGAAGACAGGTTCACTCTTGCTGCATTGAGAAGGACCACATGGGGTGTAACACAGTGACAAAGAGGTAATTAATGCATGTTTAGGATTTAGTAGAAGTGCTGTACCGCTGCTCTGAGTTTAATGACCGTGCAGTTTTCTTTCAAGTTTCACAACTGACTGCCAGAATACCATGCTAAAAAGGCACAATGTTTACCCCTTACAGACTTGTATGTAATGCTACATTTAATTTGCAGCCGCGGCAATTGAAATATTTAGTCAGGCACTACGTTCCCTGATGACAGAAGGTGATTGAGGAGTAATTCATACAGATCTGACCAAGTATGTTTTCCTTCATCAAAAAGCACATATAAAGTGGTTGTATTCTCCTATTTTCCTGCATACACGGTTCTTATATAGACAGTGGAACACTAAATCAAAAGATGCAGTTTACTAAAGCAGATATGAAATGCTGTTGCGCCGTAATCTGCGCCTTAAATAAACCAAATTTAGGCGTATTACAGTACAGTATAATAAATGACCCCCTATATTCAGCCTCTACCCAATCGAAAATGGCAGCAAGGCTCTGTTCAAATCTGCTGCATTGCAGATTCATAACTTACATTTATCTCTATTAAATCTCATTTGCAAGTGGTTACATTACATAGTCTGCTCTCATAAGCAAAGATAGAATCAATGCTTTTTAAAGGACATCTGTCAGCAGATTTGAACCTGTGAAACTGGCAGACCTGTTGCATGTTCACTAGGCAGCTGAAGGCATCTGGTTTTGGTCCCATGGTGCCCACATTGCTGTAAAAATAATGGTTTTATATATGCAATTACGATCAACAGGAGCATTGCCATACCAGCCCCATAGCGTTGCGTCATTATACCAGCACAATGTCATTTTTTGTTCATAAAGGCAAAATCATGCATTTCAAAGCACATTATTTATAGATAAGACATATATAAAGAGCAAAAAAAGTTGTAAACGTGGAGCAATCATCAAGAGTAGACCATTTATAGCTATGGTGATTAGACTACATTTAGAACCTTGCTCCACAATAGTTCTTTATTTAGGACCCCTATTGTTCCAAATATCACAGTAGACCATTATCCCATGCAATTGTGTCCACCTAATACACTGCTGATCCCCCCAACTCCCCTAATACACTGCTGATCTCCCCCCCCCAGTTCCCTCCCCCTAATATAATGCTGATCCCTCCTCCTAATAAACCGCTAATCCCCCCTCCCCCTAATACAGTACTGATCCCCCTCCCCTAATACAATGTTGATCCTCCCTGCCACCCCCATCCCCCGTAATACCCTAATACAATACAATGCCAACAGGGCAAACAAAAGCTCCCCCCCCCCCACCCCAGATTTCAATTTGTTGAGGATGGCGATACAGATGACTATGGAGATGAACGCTTCCACAATGGAAGCACTCATCTCCCGGTGCCCTGCCGGTGCCGCCACTGCTGGCCATTATTAAATTATTGCGCCGGGGCTGTGGGCCCCCTTCCCCTGCCCGGCCCATTCCAGCACCCCTACTGCCTAATATCACCTAATGTTATGGTGTCTATTAGTGAAAAATCCCGTTGGTCATTTGTAGACCTTTGAGTTTCTGGGCATTATTTTTTATATTATTAAAGGCTATGGACTCTTTTGAAATACAAATGTATTCTACATTTGTTCTTACCTTGAATTTTTTTTTTTAAGTTTGTACCAAGGGCTCATTCAGATGGCCGTATGCGGATCCGTTTTTTTGCGGACAGTTTAGCATGTCCGCAAAAAAATGGATTGAACGCTGCATTTTTTGCGGAGCTATAGACTTCAATGGGTCCATGTCCTCATTTTCGCTGACAAGTATAGGACATGTTTTACTTGTGGAGCTGTGGAATAGAAGAAAAGGGCCCCATAGAAGTGAACGGGTCCACATCTAAGCTGCAAAATCGCAGATCAGATGCAGAAGGCAACATGTCACCGTCTGAATGATCCCTAAGTTTGATGTTGTGATCTTCATTCCTCTTTACACCACAAAATATTCAGATTGCAACCTATTCTGAGTCTTAAACTTTTCTCCTGTGGGTATGTCCCTCCTAGTAATACGTGTTGGATCTGTGTGCCTAGGATGCTACTGTCTTCCACAAGCAAACTGCCTTGTGTTTTCTTTCCCCTTATCTAAAGCCTGCATTAACCGATCTCCTTGCAACCTCCCTAATCTCTAATACACGTCATCATATATAACCTCCTTCTGTATCTCAAATTCTGCAGGACAGGTCAGCTAATAAAAAGGACTTACACACTCCGCAGAAGTAAAATAATTAAAGAAAAGTTGAATGGGGACTATTTAGAAATTTGTTTCATTTTGCAAATGAACAACAATGATGAATTTAGCGCAAAGGTGTCCATAGTCTTTAAACAGCAAAAATGCTGTCCTATTAAACTGTTCAAAAGCTGTCTTCTTGATTTGTTGCCTGTGAAAATGCATGCTGCTTCACTGTCCTATTCCAAGTCTCAGAGAAATTAATTAATCATCAAAGAGCTTTAGAGTAGTTGCAGGCCCAACTACTTGGAATAAACCAGGATTAAGTGTAATTATTGCCGTTCTATGTTTTCTGGCATTATGCCTATGCCTTTGGGTTCTTTACTGCAGCACGTTAAGGTCTAATGCTACAATAACTGGAAACATTTCTTGGGAAAGAGAGTAGGGCAAGATTAGCAATATAATGTATACTGTATACAATTGTATTATGCTACAGCTATATTGTAGCACTATAAGATTGGGCAGAAAACTAAGACTGCATTGTGATTGGAAATTCTAAACCTTATAAATAGTGATGAGGAAAGCTCTTACAAATTCGATTTGACTGCTGCCCAGAATTTCACAAATTTTTTTATTTGTGAGTAGCGGGGGCAATAACGTGGTACGGTCATTGGACCCCTCAGTTGCTGCGTTCATCACTGATGACAGCATATGAGATGACGATTGAGGGCTGTCAGGGGTCAGTCTGTTAAAAAAAAAATATTATACTCGCCTTGTCTATTTGATCGCGAACAGCCCGTCTGGGGCCATCTTGATTGAAGATCCAGCATGAAATCGTGCGCTGTGCGTGATGAAACCATCACGCTGGCCGGCGTGGTGACATCATACTTTACCATGCACGAGATTTTGCACGGCATCTTCAATCAAGATGGTTGTGGCAGACTCTTCGCATTCAAATGGATGAGGCGAGTATGATTTTTTTACCACCATTTTAGGGAAAATTGATTCGTTACCACGAAGCACGAGAAAATTTAGCTTTGAATTTTCCCTGAAATTCAGATTGAAGTCCATTTCATTTACTTTGATTTGCTGAACCCTATTCAATCAATAAAACCACAATTTCATGATTTACACTGGTATGAACCAATCAGCTTTATTGCCTGGATAGACCAATTCTTTAATCTGCTACAAGGATCACTTCTGAATAAGTTGCAAAATATCATAGATATTGCATTTTCCTCTTATAGACTCTCTTGCATATGAAGGACTAAAATTCAGCCCTGGCATTTTAAAAGAGACAGGGTCACTTGTTGGATGGTGTGTTACGTGATGCTCCCTGAGAGAGCCCCTGTTGGTAGTAGTGTCCTACATATTGTGTCCAATTATAATTCTCCCACACTGTACCACCATAATGCCCCCTAATGTGTTCCCGTAGTAATAAGGCCCATTTATAGTGACCCCAGTAGTTATTATAGGCCCTACTATAGTGCCCCCAGTAGTTAAAACAGGCCCCTCTATAATGCCCCCAATAGGTATCATAGGTCCCTCTATAGCAACCCAGTAGCTAATACAGGCCCCTCTACAGTGGCCCCAGTAGTTATCATGGGCCCCTCTATAGTGCCCCAGTACTTATAGGCTAGAGTTGTTTCGGTACCAAAATTTTGATTCGGTATCGATACCATAAAAAAAGTATTGCGATACTCGATACCATTCGATACCACGCGAAAAAAAATAAAAACCGCCAAAAAAATCTGCGTGCATTCCGCATTTTTGGAACCGCCGGCTCATAATATAAATATATATAATATAACAGTCCTATCCTACTTTTTTACTTTTTTGTGGCGACTAAAAGAAAATGGCGAATCGTGCATTTTTTTTTTCGGCGTTCACCGCATAAAAGTGGATTTTTTAATAGTTTGGACTTTTGAGGCGCGGCGATATGTAATATTTTATTTATGTATTGTTTATATTTTATATGTAAAATTGGGAAAGGGGGTGATTTATAATTAATATTTTGGTGTGCTTTGTTAACTTTTTTTTTTCTTTTACAGTTTATTTATTAACTATTTCCCCCTTAGGGGCTAGAACCTGGGATATTCTCATCCTATTCACCCTAATAGAGATCTATCAGAGTGAATAGGATCTCACACTCTCCCTGCTGCCCTGTGCACAGTACACACAGCAGCAGATAACTGACTAAGGCAGCCAGGACTTCAGGAGCGTCCTGGTTGCCATGGTAACTGATCGGAGCCCCAGCATTACACTGCTGGGGCTCCGATCACTGCCACCAATGAGGAGGAGGTGAGGGGACCCTGTGGCCACTGCCACCAATGCTTTTATTACTGGGGGAGGGAGGAAGGGGGCGCACTGGCCCCTAATAATGTATTTAATACTGGGGACAGGGGGGGCCACACTGGCTACCAATGTTTTAATACAGGGGACGGGGGCGTTGGCACTGGCCAGCAATACCCAGCAATGCCTAGTAACGTTTCATATATAAATGCAGGCAGAAGACACACGCTGCCGGCACCTGCCTGTGACCCATCGCTGCGATCCGCGGCAATTAACCCCTCAGGTGCCGCAGGTCCCTCTATAGCACCCCAGTAGCTAATACAAGGCCCCTCTATAGTGCCCAAGTAGTTAATACAAGCCCCTCTATAGTGCCCTCAGTAGTTAATATAGGCTTCTTTATAGCGCTCCCAGTAGTTATTATTTTTTTTCACCAGTCCAGCAACTTGCTTCAATCTGTGAATAAGTCTATAGGTCTCTTCCAGCCTGCAGCCTGCGCCCCATGTCCCAAAGCAGACGGCTGCTATGAAGACGTTGCGCTGCCTGCGTCCTGGGGCAATGACATCATTGCAACCACCTGAGACCTGGCACAGTTGGTCGCAATGATGTCATCACTGCTGCCTCAGAGGCTTCAGGCCTGTGGCTTATGAGATTGATGGCCTATAAGAAGATACTACTTTTAGGACCCAGAGCGGCCCACCCCGGCACCGGCCCATCTGGCATTTGCCAGAATTGCCAAGTGGATAGTCAGGCCTTCAAGGCAGATCATGGTACTTTACGTTCCACACAAATTCCCTGAAGTCTACAGGCTCTAGAAAGTCGTTTGTATTTATAGCACTTTAAGATCTGCAACTGGGATGAAAACTATAGACTGTTGAAAAAAACTGTAGATAACCTACTCACTAAAAAGAGAAGGTAACCTTGGAGATTTAAATTTTCCATTGATTCCCGTCTTCTGGCCATTTCACTCTATTTACTGTATGTACAGCTCCCAATCTTTTTTTGCTCCAGCAGTGTTGAAAATCCGCCTGGATTTTCTCCACTGCATCTGAATGGGTTCGTGTACACCCCATTTGTAATAGGTCTGAGACCTTACAGAACAGATCTTTTTTTTTATCTTGAGGTATATGTGTGACTACCACTTTATGACAGTAGAAGTAATCAGGCAGACACAGTTGTAAATTAAATTATAATATACTATTGCAGTTTATATGATCTTTACAGGCATCTTATTAAGTCCTGTTGCAGGCTGTTTTCTTGTGACTCATTGTACTTCATGATAGTGGTACATTTGAGTCCAAAAATCCTAAATTTACAGAAATTTTTTGAAAAATTAATAATTTCTCTGCTTTTAATGGCTCATGCACACAACCGTATGTATTTTGTGGTCCGCAAAAAAACGGATCTGCAAAAAATACGGATGATGTCAGTGTGCACTCAGTATTTTGCAGAACGGAACAACTGGCCCCTAACAGTATTATCCTTGTCCGTAATACGGACAATAGGACATGTTCTATTTTTTTGAGGAATGGAAATGGAATGCACACGGAATAACTTCAGTTTTTTTTTGCGGACCCATTAAAATGAATGGTTCCGCATATGGTCGGCAATTTTAAAAAAAGGGAACGTACACGGAAAGAAAATACGTTCGTGTGCATGAGCCCTAAGGCAGACAGTGATACCTCATAAAATAGTTACTTTACATTCCCCATATGTCTACTTTATGTTGGCATAATATTGTAGATGTAATTTTATTTTTTTCGGACGTTAGAAGGCTTAGAAGCAATTCTTAAAATTTTTAAGAAAATTTCCAAAACCCACTTTTTACGGACCAGTTCAGACATGTCACTTTGTGGGGCTTACATAGTAGAAACCACCCATAAATGACCCCAATTTAGACACTACACCCCTCAAGGTATTCAAAATTACAAACTTTGGTAACCTTTTATATATTCCACAAGAATTAAAGGAAAATGGAGATAACATTTCTAAATTTCACTTTTTGGGCAGATTTTCCATTTTAAACTATTTTTTCCTGTCACACATTAAGGGTTACGACTTACGAGTAGAGTTGAGCGAAAACCTGGATGTTCGGGTTCGAGAAGTTCGGCCGAACTTCACGAAAATGTTCGGGTTCGGGATCCGAACTCGACCCGAACTTCACCCCAAACCCGAACCCCATTGAAGTCAATGGGGACTCAAACTTTTGGGCACTTTAATGGCTGTAAAATAGCCCTGGAAAGGGCTAGAGGGCTGCAAAAGGCAGCAAAATGTAGGTAAATGACCTGCAAACATATGTGAATAGGGAAATGACTTAAAATAAAATACAGAAAAATAATAAATAAACATTCTAAACTTGAGCTCAAGTGAGTGACAGTGGCACCTGTCACCAGTGTCGGACTGGGGTGCCAAGGGCCCAACAGTAGAAGTGACTCTAGGGGCCCACCCTATAGTTTCATGCAAATATTGACACTTAAGGGGGTTTTCCGATTTGCATCAACATCCTTTCAAATAATCCTTTATATAGGAAGCTGTAGTGTAATAGCGCACATGGCCACTGCAGCTGATCACGGGCCTTGGTGCTGTACACCACTGAGATCACTAATTAGTTACAGCAGTCAGGTGCGGTACGCAGGTATTTTACTGCGGCAGCCAAAACATAATGTCCCAGCTGCAGCCTGGCAGAGAGAGCAGAGTATTGGTGCTGGATCAAATAGTGATCAGGATGGTGAGTTTAAAGGGGTTCTTCACTTTGTTTAAACTGATGATCTATCCTCTGAATAGATTATCAGCATCTGATCGGCAGGGGTCTGACACCCAGGACCCCTGCCGATCAGCTGTTTGAGAAGGAGGATAGATCATCAGTTTAAACAAAGTGCAGAACCCCTTTAAGTGTTTTTTTTTTTCTTTTGTCATTTTTATTTTAACAGCATCCCTGTAGTTTGGCCTCAAACATTTTAACTTAGGCACACCCTTCAAGCTCAGTACTTAGATACCATAACAGAACCAAGCTCTGTGCATAGATACAGCAAAATAACTGTTACATGCACACTTCTACACATGCCAGCACTCTTTACACACATACTTCTACACATGCTAGCACTGTTTTACACGCATACTTCTACACGCACACTTCTACACATGCCAGCACTGTAATACTTGCATGCACTCTCTCATACACACACTGTCATACATACATGTACTCTTACATACACACTGTCATACATGCATGTATTCTTACATACACACTGTCATACATGCAGGCACTCTTACACACACTGTCATACATGCAGGCACTCTTACACACACTGTCATAAATGCAGGAACTCTTTTAAACCATTTACAATACTTGTAGATTCCCTCCTCAACTCATGGTCCCCAGGTCCTGAGCCAGACTTCTCCCCCAGGGCAGGGCTCACGACTGATCACACAGGCAGCAGTCCTTCTAGCTGCCCCATTGGAGAAGAGGCTGTCAGTGCTATTGACTGACAGGTTTTAGACCAATCAGCACTCCTGGTCACAGTAAGGCTATTTCCACATGATCTCATTTACATAAAATCGCGGCATCATCACGTGCCTGCGCCGGGACGCAGGACAATGAGGATTGCGCGCCTGCGGCCTGCCTCACCATCCCGAACCCAGGTAAGTATTAGCTTTTAGTTGGTTTTTTTTTCTGTGTGTGCCTTTGGGGGCCAGAGGAGGACATGGGGGCAGTGTGGGGCGCAGTATAGGTGCAGATTATTACATGGGGGCAAATAATTTCATTGGGAGCAGATTATTACATGGGGGCAAATTACTTCATAGGGGTGCAGTGTGGGGGCAAATTACTTCATAAGGGACAGTGTGGGGGCAAATTACTTTATGGGGGCAGTGTGACGACAAATTACTTCATGGGGGCAGTGTGGGGGGAAATTACTTCATGGGGGCAGTGTGGGGGCAAATATTTTCATGGGAGGGCAGTGTGGAGGCAAATTACTTTATGGGAGCAGTGTGGAGGAAATTACTATATGGGGCAGTGTGGGGGAAATTACTCTATGGGGCAGTGTGGGGGAAATTACTATATGGGGCAGTGTGGGGGAAATTACTATATGTGGGCAGTGTGGAGGAAATTACTATATGGGGACAGTGTGGAGGAAATTACTATATGGAGCAGTATAGGGGAAATTACTATATGGGGGCAGTGTGGGGGAAATTATTATATGGGGCAGTGGGGGGAAATTATTATATGGGGCAGTGGAGGGGAAATTATTATATGGGGGCAGTGTGGGGGGAAATAACTACAGCGAGTGCAGAATTATTAGGCAAATGAGTGTTTTGACCACATCATCCTCTTTATGCCTGTTGTCTTACTCCAAGCTGTATAGGCTCGAAAGCCTACTACCAATTAAGCATATTAGGTGATGTGCATCTCTGTAATGAGAAGGGGTGTGGTCTAATGACATCAACACCCTATATCAGGTGTGCATAATTATTAGGCAACTTCCTTTCCTTTGGCAAAATGGGTCAAAAGAAGGACTTGACAGGCTCAGAAAAGTCAAAAATAGTGAGATATCTTGCAGAGGGATGCAGCACTCTTAAAATTGCAAAGCTTCTGAAGCGTGATCATCGAACAATCAAGCGTTTCATTCAAAATAGTCAACAGGGTCGCAAGAAGCGTGTGGAAAAACCAAGGCGCAAAATAACTGCCCATGAACTGAGAAAAGTCAAGCGTGCAGCTGCCAAGATGCCACTTGCCACCAGTTTGGCCATATTTCAGAGCTGCAACATCACTGGAGTGCCCAAAAGCACAAGGTGTGCAATACTCAGAGACATGGCCAAGGTAAGAAAGGCTGAAAGACGACCACCACTGAACAAGACACACAAGCTGAAACGTCAAGACTGGGCCAAGAAATATCTCAAGACTGATTTTTCTAAGGTTTTATGGACTGATGAAATGAGAGTGAGTCTTGATGGGCCAGATGGATGGGCCCGTGGCTGGATTGGTAAAGGGCAGAGAGCTCCAGTCCGACTCAGACGCCAGCAAGGTGGAGGTGGAGTACTGGTTTGGGCTGGTATCATCAAAGATGAGCTTGTGGGGCCTTTTCGGGTTGAGGATGGAGTCAAGCTCAACTCCCAGTCCTACTGCCAGTTTCTGGAAGACACCTTCTTCAAGCAGTGGTACAGGAAGAAGTCTGCATCCTTCAAGAAAAACATGATTTTCATGCAGGACAATGCTCCATCACACGTGTCCAAGTACTCCACAGCGTGGCTGGCAAGAAAGGGTATAAAAGAAGAAAATCTAATGACATGGCCTCCTTGTTCACCTGATCTGAACCCCATTGAGAACCTGTGGTCCATCATCAAATGTGAGATTTACAAGGAGGGAAAACAGTACACCTCTCTGAACAGTGTCTGGGAGGCTGTGGTTGCTGCTGCACGCAATGTTGATGGTGAACAGATCAAAACACTGACAGAATCCATGGATGGCAGGCTTTTGAGTGTCCTTGCAAAGAAAGGTGGCTATATTGGTCACTGATTTGTTTTTGTTTTGTTTTTGAATGTCAGAAATGTATATTTGTGAATGTTGAGATGTTATATTGGTTTCACTGGTAAAAATAAATAATTGAAATGGGTATATATTTGTTTTTTGTTAAGTTGCCTAATAATTATGCACAGTAATAGTCACCTGCACACACAGATATCCCCCTAAAATAGCTAAAACTAAAAACAAACTAAAAACTACTTCCAAAAATATTCAGCTTTGATATTAATGAGTTTTTTGGGTTCATTAAGAACATGGTTGTTGTTCAATAATAAAATTAATCCTCAAAAATACAACTTGCCTAATAATTCTGCACTCCCTGTATATGGGGCAGTGTGGGAAAATTATTATATGGGGCAGTGTGGGGAAAATTATTATATGGGGGCAGTGTAGGGGAAATTATTATATGGGGGCAGTGTGGGGGGAAATAACTATATGGGGCAGTGTGGGGAAATTATTATGTGGGAGCAGTGTGGGAGAAATTAGGGGCATTGCTATTAGGGGACATTATTTTTGGGGACACTATACAGGTATTATTACCTGGAGCACAATATAGGGTGTTGTTGATATTACTAGGGGCACTCTAGGGGACATTATAACTGCTGTAGACACTATAGGGACCTTTGGGATAATTTATAAAGCTGGTGTAAAGTAGACCTGGCTTAGTAGCCCACAGCAACAGATTCCACCTTTCATTTTTCGCAGCTCCTTTGGAAAATGAAAGGTGGAATCTGATTGGTTGCTATGAGCAACTAAGCCAGTTCTACTTTACACCAGTTTGATAAATGACCCCAATTATGAGAAATCTAATGTGTCTGTGTAACAAACTCTGTAGAGACGAGATGTGGCGGAAAGACTTCGTCATGCCGTACTAAGTCAAACGGAGGAGAAGAGGAAAGAGAAGGTCTACATGACAGGAGATGTCCCTGGATGTAAGAGGTATGCGGTGCTGTATTCTCCTATATGTAGAGGTGGCTCACTACTGTGACCTGCCTCTCATCTTCTCCTCCAAGTTTTTTTTATCATACTCATATGTATTTTAAATTTGGCAAGTAAAATTGTAATTTGTCAACTGCAGTCCTATGTAACAGCCCAGATAATAGTCATAACTTTCTTTGTGCAGATAATGTAGTAGATGTTCCATGCAGTCCTATGTAACACCCCACATAACACAATAGTTCACTGTGTTATGTGGGGTGTTACATAGGACTGCAGGTAACATCTATGATATCTGTACTCAGAGAGTTATGAGATGGTGGGGGTGTGATTCCTGGCACCCCCGGCAATCCGTTGTTTGAGGAGACCGCGATGTTCCAGTGAGCGCCGCAGCCTCTTTGCTACTTAACAAGCACAGCGATGTCCATTTGATAGCAGTGTGCTTAGTATTTCAGATCATCCCCAATCACTTAGATGGGACTGAGCTACACCTAGACCATGTGAACGATGAATGTGAGGTCATATGGCCTAGAAAGAGACTGTGACGCTCACGAAGCACCGCAGCCTCTTCATACAGAAAAAAATTAAACTAAAATGGATGGAGGGGCCCGAGTTGGGTAGACAGCCCTGGGCCTATCATGCACTTAATCCGCCCCTGCATGCATCCAACTGTGTACAGGGGGCGGAGCTTATCGCAGACAGCTTCTAAGCAAGGAAGCTAACTTGCTGGTTCGGGGGCCCACCGAGGATTTCCCCGGCATCCCGGTGGGCCAGTCCGAGCCTGCCTGTCACCCACCAAACAGAGGATGTAGCAGCAACGCCACCACATCTGTCATTGTCACCAAGCATCTCCACCAAATCCCATGGAAGTGTTCAGCTATCAGCTGTCCATCTCCCAAACACTGGAGAGAAAAAGAAATAGAAATAGAAAGTACCTACCCATGGCTCTGAATTCCTTATTTCAAACTTCCTGGTCCTTTGAAATGCTATCATTCTGTCTGGTGGACAATTTTAAAAACATTATGGCAGTAGCTATCCCACAGTAAGTGTATCCCAGCCGCCACTTCTTTTGCAGGCGAGCCATCCCTTCCCTGCACAACCAAGTGGCGCACAAAATCAAGTGTGCACTGCGCAACGCTATCTGTGGCAACGTCCACATAACCAACAACACAGAGGGTAAATGTAGCGGCTGGCCCAAAGGCGGATAGCATTTTTGCGAATGTCCTTCCGCCCCCGAAGATTGCTTGGCATTTCTCTTTGTATCCTGTTACCTCCTCCTACTCGGCTTCCTTCTCCTCTACCTCCTCCTCATCCGCTCAGCGTAACACCTTCACCACCCACAGCAGCACAGCCAGGGGGAAACGACAGCAGGTTGTTTTAAAACTTGTGTGTTTGTGGAACAAACCCCGCACCGCGCAGGAGCTGTGGACAGGCATGGAACAGCAGACCGACCATTGGTTGGTGCCACTGAGCCTCCAGCCCGGCCTGGTGTTGTGCGCTAATGGGTGAAATATACTAGCAGGTCTGGGCCTAGCCGATCTGACTCACATCCCCTGGCTGCCACATGTGCTGAATTTGGGGTGCAGAAATTCCTAAACACCAGACAGTGAAAATTAATTCAGTTAATCGAACACACACAACACCTCCACCCCCACCCCCCTTTCACTCAAACCATTAACAAACTATTTACAAATTTTCTTAAAAACATATTAAAATAACTATAATACAGCTAAACTTACTATATAAACAAACAAAACTATATACAAGCCTTATCCTTAACTTAAGGCCAGTGACATCCAAGTGGCTCGAAGGGTGGGTTCCTGCACCAACATAGTCCCTGGCATGGAACACAATTGTCCAGCCAGGGCACAGTTCTGGAGGTGAGGAGGATAAGTAGGATGGAACAGTTGCTGGGCCTGATCTGAGAGAGCGATCTTTAGTAGCCACAGGCATGGGGACATGAAAAAAAGGGGTTTGCGCAAAAATTACTGGGGGAGGGGGGCCCCAGTCAAAAATTTGCTGTGGTGCCCAATCATTTCTAGCTATGCCACTGGGTCTGCCCCATTTAACTTCTGGGTCATCAAATTGGGCACGTCCTGAGGTTGCCCTTTACGCCTTGGAGGTGCTGGCATAGTCTGCAGCCACAGTATTGTCTGAACGTGTGTTTAGTATGGCTGGTGGCATTATCACAGACAAGTGCAGCCGTCTGTCCGCAGACAATGTGGGCAAGTTTTTGTTTATTAAAAAGAACCAGACATGGATCCCACAGGAGTTGTTTGTACCTTATGCAGAATAGAAATGTATACCGGCCTCACCCAACCACTGTTATACTACCATGCATTTAAACTTTGTTTTATTTTTTATATTTTATCCAATGTTTTGGGGTCTACACAAATTTATTTTAAAAAATTAAAAATAAAAAAACAGTTATTGGCGACTACCTTTGGCTTCACAGCCCAAAAGGGCTTTATTTCATGCAAGAATGTAATCCCAATTGTAAGTTCCCTGTCAGTTATGCAGTGCAGAGGTTTGTACCTGGCACAAATGGTAATATTTCAACAAATAATTTAAAATCTATCCTTTGCCGGACAGCATTAAACTTGGCCAGCCACAGTTGAAACCACTGATTAACGGTATTGCTATTTTGGCAATTGAATTTCACGCCAGGACAAAATCTATCCTTTGCCAGACACTATTAAACTTGGCCAGCCACTGCTGGGACACCAGATTTAGGGGATTGCTATTTTGGCTACAAAATCTACCTGCTACACCCATGGAATCTGTATTTAAGGCTGAGGTTTCCTCAGTTCTGGGTCAGCTCTCCTGGTGTGTGTTTGTCCTGCCCTGCTCCTGGTGTGTACTGTCTCCCATGCTGCTGACCCATGGGATCCATCTCCGTGTGTGCTCTGTAGGTTCGCCTACTTGTTCATTGTTGTCTATTGCTTCGTCTCCTGCTGTTGTCCACTGTTTGTTGTCTCAGGCTTTGCTGTCCGTACTCCTGTGTCTCTGCTTTTATTTCGCCTGTTATGTTATGTCTTGCCTTGCTATGTTTCCTGTCTCCTCCGAAAGGGGGTCTGTCGTTCCTCGGAGGGGGAGCATTCGTCTCTGTCCATGTTCTGTGTTCAGCAAGCTCTTGCAGCTTCCTTGCTGCAGAGTGCTTGGGCAAGGCCATGCAGTTCCCACTGGTGGAGCAAGACCTTCTCTGTCCATTGCCACTCCTGTGTCCTTGCATGTACTCCTGCTCGTGTTCCCTCTGTATATGTCATGTTGCTCTGTACCGTCGGTACATTCTTGTACCAGTTGTCTCTCGCTCCTGTGGTCACTGTCTAGTTCACGCTCCAGAGTGGACCCTGGCAACTTCCTGCGGCAAAGCCTATCCCTACCATCTGGGGCCCTAGTGAACACCAGGAGTTGCTTAGTTACGCCCCTCTGGAGTATTACTAGACAGTGACACAGTGGGGGTTCCTCCCACTAAATGGACGGTACGTAGAGCTTATGCTTGTTTTCCATTTGTACAATAAACACTGTTTAGACCGTACCTTTGTGTATTGTTTATTGTGAAACGACGCGGAGGTCTTTCGCGGGACCTCCAACTCGTGACAGAATGAACAAGTCCTACCTTCAGAGTACTTGTGCCTTTTGTTTGTCTGTCCGGAGAGAGGGTTCTGTTCTTTGCCTCACCATTTCAGTTTGTTTGTGTTTGCTGCTTGTCCTGGGTGTGTGCATTCCGTTTTTGTGTCCCTCCTCTTTGTGCTGAGGTACCGGATTTGTTGCCCTGGTGTACTGGCTGCGGTGTCCTCCGTGTATGCTGGTTGCCAGGGGCGACGTCCGGTGTTACCTTTTTAGCTTGCAGCTCTGCCTATGGCCGTGTTTTCTGTGTTCGGCGCAGGTATCTGCTTCCGTGCCCGTGCCTCCGGAAGGGGGTGTCAGCATGTCTGTCCAATTAGTGCTTGGCAGATATGTCATTCTCCGGAGGGAGAGTGGAGGGGGAGGTTTTAGCACTTGCAGTTCACCTCGACTTGTGTTGCCGTGTAGGCTGGCTGCATCACCCTTGGCGTACTGGCTGCGTATTCTGTGTAGGCTGGTTGTTGGGGGCTGCGTGCTGGCTGCGGTAGTCTTAAGGTTCTGCTTGTGTACCTCGGTACCCCTTTGACTCCGATTTAGTTTGATTCGTATTTGGTTCTCGTTCCCAGTCTGGATTCGTATTTGGTTCCCGTTCCCAGTCTGGATTCGTATTTGGTTCCCGTTACCAGTCCCGCTCCTCTGGAAGGGGGTGTCTGCATGTCTGACCAATCAGTTCTTGGCAGACATGTCATTCTCCGGAGGGAGAGTGGAAGGGGAGGTTACATCATGGTGCAGTTCACTGACGTGTATGCCGTATTTGCTAGCTATCTTCGTTTGGCGTACTGGCTGCGGACCTTCCGTGCAGGCTGGTTTTCAGGGGTTGGGCTTGCTTCGGTCATCTTTTGTGTTCCTGCCCATGTACCTCGTCACCCCATAGATTCTCGTTCCCTTGCCTTGGTCTGTTCAGTTTGTTTCCCCACGTCTTTCCCTTTCTCTTTTGGAGGAGAGGGGGGGCTTTGAGGGGTGGGAGTTTCACGGCTGCTGTTTCAGGCTGTGACCTTCCGTCCATTCGTGTGCTGCAGTTCCTCGCTGTAGCTTCGTTCCATTGTGTTTGTATGTGGTATTGTATGGGTTAACTCCCGTGTGTCTTTCAGGAATTAATCCTCTGTCTGCTCCATGGGTGTGGCCTCTCTGCTACACCCATGGAATCTGTATTTAAGGCTGAGGTTTCCTCAGTTCTGGGTCAGCTCTCCTGGTGTGTGTTTGTCCTGCCCTGCTCCTGGTGTGTACTGTCTCCCATGCTGCTGACCCATGGGATCCATCTCCGTGTGTGCTCTGTAGGTTCGCCTACTTGTTCATTGTTGTCTATTGCTTTGTCTCCTGCTGTTGTCCACTGTTTGTTGTCTCAGGCTTTGCTGTCCGTACTCCTGTGTCTCTGCTTTTATTTCGCCTGTTATGTCTTGCCTTGCTATGTTTCCTGTCTCCTCCGAAAGGGGGTCTGTCGTTCCTCGGAGGGGGAGCATTCGTCTCTGTCCATGTTCTGTGTTCAGCAAGCTCTTGCAGCTTCCTTGCTGCAGAGTGCTTGGGCAAGGCCATGCAGTTCCCACTGGTGGAGCAAGACCTTCTCTGTCCATTGCCACTCCTGTGTCCTTGCATGTACTCCTGCTCATGTTCCCTCTGTATATGTCATGTTGCTCTGTACCGTCGGTACATTCTTGTACCAGTTGTCTCTCGCTCCTGTGGTCACTGTCTAGTTCACGCTCCAGAGTGGACCCTGGCAACTTCCTGCGGCAAAGCCTATCCCTACCATCTGGGGCCCTAGTGAACACCAGGAGTTGCTTAGTTACGCCCCTCTGGAGTATTACTAGACAGTGGCACAGTGGGGGTTCCTCCCACTGCATGGACGGTACGTAGAGCTTATGCTTGTTTTCGATTTGTACAATAAACACTGTTTAGACCGTACCTTTGTGTATTGTTTATTGTGAAATGACGCGGAGGTCTTTCACGGGACCTCCAACTCGTGACACCACCCTTTGCCAGACACTATTAAACTTGGCCAGCCACAGCTGAAACCACTGATTTACAGTATTGCTATTTTGGCAATCGAATTTCACCCCAGAAAATAATATATCCTTTGACGGACACTATGAAACTTGTCTAGTCACAGCTGGAACACCAGATTTACGATATTTCTATTTTTGCAACTGAATTTCACCCCAGAAAAAAAAAATCCTTTGCTGGACACACTTAAACTGGGCCAGCCACTGCTGGGACACCAGATTTAGGGGATTGCTATTTTGGCAATTGAATTTCACCCCAGAAAATGATCTATCCTTTGCCGGACACTATTAAACTTGGCCAGCCACTGCTGGGACACCAGATTTAGGGGATTGCTATTTTGGCAATTCAATTTCACCACAGAAAAAAAACTATCCTTTGCCAGACAGCAGACAGTATTATACTTGGCTAGCCACAGCTGGAACACCAGATTTAACCACTTCCCGACCGCCTAACGCACAACTGCGTTCTCGCGGCGGTCGGGCTGTTCTGGGGCGCCGCAGATCTGCGTCATCTCGCGAGACGCGAGATTTCCTGTGAACGCGCGCACGCGCGCGTTCACAGTAGCGGCGTCTCAGGAGCTTGACCACAGCCTGCCAGCGATGATCCATCGCTGGCAGGCTGTAGATGCGATATAAATCGCATCAAACAAGTATATCAGACGCTGTTTTGTGAACAGCGTCTGATATAGCTGCTACCTGGTCCTCTGGTGGTCCCATTTGCTGGGATCGACCACCAGAGGACAAGGTAACTATGTAAAGTTGCACCAAACACTACACTAACCCCCCACCCCCTCACCTATTAACCCCTTGTTAACCCTTGATCACCCCATCTAGACCCCTGATCACCCCCTGTCATTGATCACACCCTTGTAAGGCTCCATTCAGACGTCCAAATGTGTTTTGCGGATCCGTGGATTCACGGATCCGCTGGATCAGATCCAGCGGATCTGCGATCCACAGATCCTCAAAACACGGACACCGGCAATGTGCTTTCCGCATTTTGCAGATCCGCACATTGCCAGAACTATATAGAAAATGCTTTTTCTTGTCCGCAATTGCAGACAAAAAATAGGACATGTTCTATATTTTTGCGGAACGGAAGTGCAGACCCGAAGCGCGGATCCGTAATTCCGGATCCGAGCGGGACAAAGTCTGTCCCCATAGAAATGAATGGGTCCGCAATTCCGTTCCGCAAACAGAATTGCGGACGTGTGAATGGGGCATAAGGGTCCCTTATCACCGCCAGTTAGTTAGCTACTTGTTAGGTAGCTAGCGCCCAGCCCACCGCACCGCAGTCACTGATTTTGGCAGAGATTTTTCATCCACATTGATCGATGCGAATGAATAAATCTGTGCCGTTCATTTTTTTTTTTTCAGCGCAGAGGCTGAACGGAAAAAATCTCATTACCCGTATGCTCAATATACGGAGAATCGCAGAAACTCCTAATGCTGGCCATACGTGTAATGACTACGGAGACCCTCAAATCCCAGGGCAGTACAAACACCTCACATGTGACCCCATTTTAGAAAGAAGACACCCCAAGGTATTCCGTGAGGGGTATGGCGAGTTCATGGAAAATTTTATTTTTGTCACAAGTTAGTGGAATATGAGACTTTGTAAAAATAAAAATAAAAATCAATTTCCTCTAACTTGTGCCAAAAATTTTTTTTCTGTGAACTCGCCATGCCCTCACAGAATACCTTGAGGTGTCTTCTTCCACAATAGGGTCACTTGTGAGGTATTTATACTGCCCTGGCATTTAGGGGTCCTAAAGCGTGAGAATCCAAATGCGTAAAAATGCCCTGTGAAATCCTAAAGGTACTCATTGGTTTAGGGTCCTTTGCGCATCTTGGCTGCAAAAGTGGCACACATGTGGTATCGCCGTGCTCAGGAGAAGTAGGGCAATGTGTTTTGGGGTGTATTTTTATATATACCCATACTTTGTGTGAGAAATATCTCTGTAAATGACAACTTTTTAAATTTTTTATTCAAAGTTGTCAATATACAGAGATATTTCTCTCACCCAGCATGGGTATATGTAAAATACACCCCAAACACATTGCCCTACTCTCCTGAGTACGGCGATACCACATGTGTGACACTTTGCAGCCAAGATGCGCAAAGGCCCAAATTCAATGAGTAACTTTAGGAGGGCATTTTGCGCATTTTTCTTCTCACGCTTTAGGGCCCCTAAAATGCCAGGACAGTATAAATACCCCACATGTGACCCCATTTTGGAAAGAAGACACCCCAAGGTATTCGCTGAGGGGCATAGTGAGTCCATGAAAAATTAAACTTTTTGTCAAAAGTTAGCGGAAAGGAGACTTTGTGAGAAAAAACTATAAAAAATCAATTTCCACTAACTTGTGCCAAAAATTTTTTCTATCAACTCGCCATGCCCCTCATGGAATACCTTGGGCTGTCTTCTTTCCAAAATGGGGTCACATGTGGGGTATTTATACTGCCCTGGCATTTTAGGGGCCCTAAAGTGCGAGAAGAAAAATGCGTAAAAATGCCCTCCTAAAAGGTACTCATTGGAATTTGGGCCCCTTGTGCATCTTGGCTGCAAAAAGTGTCACTTATGTGGTATCGCCGTACTCAGGACAAGTAGGGCAATGTGTTTTGGGGTGTATTTTTACATATACCCATGCTGGGTGAGAGAAATATCTCTGTAAATTGACAACTTTGAATAAAAAAATTTAAAAAGTTGTCATTTACAGAGATATTTCTCTCACCCAGCATGGAATATATAAAATACACCCCAAAACACATTGCCCTACTTCTCCTGAGTACGGCGATACCACATGTGTGACACTTTTTGCAGCCAAGATGCGCAAAGGCCTAATTCAATGAGTACCTTTAAGATTTCACAGGGCATTGTTACGCATTTGGATTCTCACGCTTTAGGTTCCCTAGAATGCCAGGGCAGTATAAATACCCCACAAGTGACCCCATTGTGGAAAGAAGACACCCCAAGGTATTCTGTGAGGGGCATGGCGAGTTCACAGAAATTTTTTTTTGGCACAAGTTAGCGGAAATTGATATATTTTTTTTTTTATTTTGTTTTTTACAAAGTCTCATATTCCACTAACTTGTGACAAAAATAACATTTTACATGAACTCACCATACCCCTCACGGAATACCTTGGGGTGTCTTCTTTCTAAAATGGGGTCACATGTGGGGTATTTATACTGCCCTGGCATTTTAGGGGCCCCTAAAGCGTGAGAAGAAGTCTGGAATCCAAATGCGTAAAAATGCCCTGTGAAATACTAAAGGTACTCATTGGTTTTAGGGCCCTTTGCGCACCCAGGCTGCAAAAAGTTCCACACATGTGGTATCCCCGTACTCAGGAGAAGTAGCGCAATGTGTTTTGGGGTGTATTTTTATATATACACATGCTGGGTGTGAGAAATATCTCTGTAAATGACAACTTTTTAATTTTTTTATACAAAGTTGTCAGTTTACAGAGATATTTCTCTCACCCAACATGGGTATATGTAAAAATACACCCCAAACACATTGCCCTACTTCTCCTGAGTACGGCGATACCACATGAGTGACACTTTTTGCAGCCTGGGTGCACTAAGGGCCCAAATTCCAACGAGTACCTTTAGGTTTTACATGGCTGCTCACAATTTAGCCCCGCCCAAAATGCCAGAACAGTAAACACACCCCACAAATGACCCCATTTCGGAAAGTAGACACCCCAAGGTATTCACAGAGGGGCATAGTGAGCCCGTCTGAGATTTTTTTTTTTGCCAGAAGTTAGCAGAAATGGAAACTTTATTATATATTTTTTTCCTCAGAAAGTGTCATTTTCCGCTAACTTGTGAAAAAAATGAAATCATACATGAACTCACCATGCCCCTCCGTGAATACTTTGGGGTGTCTTCTATCTAAAATGGTGTGATTTGGGGGTATTTATACTTTCCTGGCATTCTAGCACCTGAAGAAACATGACAGGTGCTCAGAAAGTCAGAGCTGCTTCAAAATGCCGAAATTCACTTTTTTGCACCATGGTTTGTAAACGCTATAACTTTTACCCAAACCAATAAATATACACTTATTGGATTTTTTTATCAAAGACATGTAGAACAATAAATTTAGAGAAAATTTTACATACAAATGTAGTTTTTTGAAAAATTTTACAACAGAAAGTGAAAAATGTCATTTTTTGCAAAAATGTCGTTAAATTTTTATTAATAGCAAAAAAGTAAAAATGTCAGCAACAATGAAATACCACCAAATGAAAGCTCTATTAGTGAGAAGAAAAGGAGGTAAAATTCATTTGGGTGGTAAGTTGTATGACGGAGCAATAAACGGTGAAAGTAGTGTAGTGCAGAATTGTAAAAAGTGGCCTGGTCATTAAGGGTGTTTAAGCTAGGGGGGCTTAAGTGGTTAAGGGATTGCTATTTTGGCAATTTAATTTAACCCCTCAATAAAATATAGAAATTTGTATCCTGAGTTTCTAGGGGTGACAATAAGCACAGCCAAGCCCCTGATGTAGGATATAGCAAAAAAAAACACTAGTATTGATGGATTTAGTGGCAGCTTGTAATGGTTCACCACAAGACACAAAATGGCCGCCGATCACCCCAGAAAAAAGTGACAGAAAAACGCTCTGTGCAACCTAAAAACCAGTGAACAATTAACTAGCAGAAGTTGAATGGTTCACAGCTGTAGATCGATCACTTCATTAGGTGTTTTTGCTGAGTTTTCCCTGCCTAATCTTGCCCTCACAGCAGCTGCGTCCTCTCCCTACACTAATCAGAGCAGTGTGACGTGTGGCGCTACGTGACTCCAGCTTAAATAGAGGCTGGGTCACATGCTGCACTTGGCCAATCACAGCTATGCCATTAGTAGGCATGGCTGTGATGGCTTCTTAGGGCAAGAAGTAAAATGCTAGCCGATAGGCTGCTGTAAAGCCCTTCAGAAAGTGTGAAGAAATCGCCGAACAACGGACCCGAACCCGAACTTTTTTGAAAATGTTTGGGTCCGGGTCCGTGTCCTGAACACCCCATCTAGTTACGAGCCAAACAGAACTCAATTTACTACTCCGCTACTTCGATTTACAGAAACACCCCATATGTGGTCGTAAACTGCTGTAAAGGCGCACAGCAGGGCACACAAGGAAAGGAGCACCATATGGTATTTGGAGAGTAGATTTTGCTGGACTGGTTTTTAGACACCATGTCACTCTACAGTAGAAACAACCCAAAAGTGACCCTATTTTGGAAACTACGAGATAAGGGGACAGTTTTATTGTTACTATTTTGGGGTACACATGATTATTGATCACTTTATATTAGGCCACTTGAATGGGGTCCTTGATCCGTCTGTTCCGCAAAGAGATAGAACGAGTTCTTTTTTTTGAGAAACAGAAATTCAGAACGGAACCCCACGGAAGCACTTCCTTGGTGTTCCGTTCCGTGCTTCCGTTCTGCACCGCATCTCTGGATTCGCATCTGTGATGCGGAATGCACACGGCCGGTGCCCCGTTTATCGCGGAACCGCCGTATGTGGCCTGCAATACGGCCACGGTGAGGCAACGGCCGTGTGCAAGAGACCTTATGCTTTTGGTTAGGTAAGGTTACCAAAAATGGCTGTTCTGGCACAGTTTTCATTTTTTGTTTTTGACAATGTTCATCTGACAGGTTAGATCATATGATATTTTTATGTTGTTGTTTTAAGTTTTTATGGACGTGACTATATCAAGTATGTCTACTTTTTTTGTTTGTTTCAGTTTTGCATGATAAAGGATTTTTGAAAAAAAGAAATCATGTTTTTGTGTCTCCATTTTCTGAAAGACATTTTTTTTCTATTTCTCTACCAATCTTCTTGTGTATGGGCTTGTTTTTTGCAGAAAGAGTTAACATTCTCATTGGTACCAGTTTTAGGTACATAATATTTTTTGATCATTCAATATTGCACTTTATGGGGAAAGTAGACCAAAAAATTGGTTGCTTTGGCACAGTTTTTAGAGTCAATCGTTTTTTATTAAGATATTTCAATAAATTACAAAGAATGGAGCTACTACATAGTCGCAAGTGGTTACAATCAAGTATGAGTCATAAATGTACATGAAAACCCCCAAACATGGGGACTTAAAATATAAGTCAACAACATGTATAACATAAGAGGTAGAATTGTCAACAATTCCTCAGGGTGTACCAATAGGAGGGAGAGGAAGAAAGGGAACATGTGAATAGAGGGTTCCGCCGCTACTCAGCGGGGGAAATTAGGAGGACATATATTGTGAGGTCTTACACACTCGCCAGGTCTTCTCAACCTTCGTGGTACTACGAGTCACAGAGACTATAATTTGTTTGTAAAGACAGGTCTTATTTACCCTTAGGGTTACATTGAGCAGTGTGGGGGGTGCAGAGATTTCCACTTTAAAGTAATAGCTAATTTAGCTGAGAGAAGGATGTGGCTGTAGAGCAGGGGTATATCTGTGATTCCAATCATCAGCAATGCCATTGAGGGAGAGGGAATAATCACAACAGACATTAAATCTGAGATCAGGGAAAACACCTCAAACCAGAATGGTTTAACGATCAGGCATTTCCATAATACGTGGAACAATGTGCCTCTGTGGCCACAATTCCGCCAGCATAGGGGGGAGACAGACGGATATATCATGTGGAACCTCTCAGGGGTGAAACACCACCTTAGGGTGGTTTTAATAAATGACTCATATTGGGTCACACAGCTGATGTTCTTAGAGATATACCTAAAAGCTGATTGCCATTGTAAAGGTGTGTATGTAGACTTTAAATCTCGCTCCCATGATATAAGTGGCGCGGACTTAACAAAAGTGTCCTTGCAATTGAGCAGGGAATATAAGGGACGAAGGGTTTTTGAAGGCGGCCTAGGTAGTGACCATAGTGCTAGCAGCTGTTTGTTAGCAACTGGCAGAGTGGGGTTTTCAGCTAGAAAATGCCTGATTCTAAGATACTTGTAAAATTCTACATTGGGGACCTTGAAGGTGCAGTGTAGATACTCAAAGGGGGATAGGCGATCTCCTTGAAATAACTGGAGAATCTCTGTTATACCACATTTACTCCAATTTCCCACTCCTAGATCAGGGATAAGATAGTCAAGAATGGCTAGCGGGAGAGGACCTGAAATGGGGTGAGATTCTTTGGAGGTGAGAGTGTGGTAGCTAATCCAGCAATCTAAGGCAGTTGAGGCAAGGAAGGACAAGTTGGGTCTTATGCAGGACTTAGATAACGAGGCTATCAATAAAGCTTTCAGATTGCCCCCAGGGACCTCCGTGGAATCAATATGGGCCCACTGTTTAGTGAAGTCCATCTTCCACCAGCTCTCCAATTGGGCTATTAGCGTTGCTAGATAGTAATCATGAATATTAGGTAAACTAATGCCACCCAATTGTCTTCTAGCGTGCAATAGTTTTGATGCTATTCTGGGTTTCCTGTCATTCCACAAGAAGGCATTTAATAACTTATTACACTGTGTAAATAAGGATACGGGAAGTTTTATGGGAAGAACCCTAAAGAGGTAGAGGAGTTTAGGTAAGGCAAACATTTGGAATGTGGCCAGCCTACCCAACCAGGATATTTCAAATTTGCTATATTGCTCTAGATCCTTTTTTAGTCCAGATAGAAGGGAGGGGTAATTGGCCGGGTATAGATGGTGGATTGAGGAGGTAAGATTGAGGCCCAAATATTGAATTTGGTCAGGTTGCCAATCTAGGTTAAACTTTTCTTTAAGGGTTTTGACCGTTTGAGAGTCCAGATTGAGGGGTAGGGCCTGAGATTTGGATGAGTTCAATTTGTAAAAGGAAAGTCTGCCGAAGTGGGAAATAATACCTAGGGCTGAGGATAAGGAGGATTCAGGATCAGTAAGCGTGAGTATCACATCATCTGCATATAAACTCAGCGTATGAGTGCGGTCTTTGATCTGGACCCCTGACACTTTAGTTTCCATCCTCAGCGCTTGGGCAAGGGGTTCTATAGATAGGATAAACATGAGAGGGGAGAAGGGGCAGCCCTGTCTGGTCCCATTGGAAATAACGAAGGGTCTGGAAAGGGACCCGTTTACCCATACTCTAGCAGAAGGATCTTTATATAGGGCCTGTATAGAGGTAAGGATGGGACCCGCTATACCCATTTTGGATAGAACCGCAAAAGAAAACGACCAACAGATGCGGTCGAACGCTTTTTCAGCGTCTAGCGTCATGAACAGTGCTGGGGTTTTCTTTTTTTGAAGGTGAGAAAGTATATTTAGGACTCTCCTAGAATTTTCCTGAATTTGACGGTCTTTGACAAAGCCGAATTGGTCGGTGTGTACCAGTAAGTGGATGAGGGGGCTAGTCTGGTTGATAGGATCCTAGCGAATATCTTTATGTCTGTATTTAGGAGGATATGGGGCGGAAATTTTTTGGGTCATCTGTTGGCTTATTGGGTTTGGGAATGGTCACTATTAATGCTTCAAGCATTTCTTTGGGGAAGGATTCCGTATCTCTGGCTGATTGGAAGGAGTGCAACATGTTTTTGGAGAGCTGGTCAAAGAAGGCCCTATAATAGGAATTGGACAGGCCATCAGGACCTAGAGCTTTGTGTGAAGGGAGTTTTTTGATGATGGTGTGAAGTTCCTCAGTGGTCAGGGGGGAATTGAGAGCCTGTACCTGGGCAGTGGTCAGCTGTGCAAGACCCAACGTGTCCAGAGAAGCATCAATAAGGTCCAGCTGCGGTGGTGTGGGGACACAGATTATAGAGGGAGGAATAGAATTCTCCAAATGTGTCAGCAATATCCAATGGAGATATAATTTTCTTCCCAGAGGACGGGTCTAGGAGAGAGGGAATCTTGGACTTAGCTGCTCTTTGTTTTAAGCGATTAGCCAGCAAGCGACCCGGCCTGTTATCCTGAGAGTAGAAGGCAGCCTGTGTTCTTTTAAAGCGTAGTGCATGCTTGTAAAGGAGACATGCAGTCAGCTGGGATCTAAGTGATTTAAGTTTTTCTGAGTGTGTAGCAGAAACGGAGGTCTTATTAAGAGTTTCCAGTTTCTTGATCTCATTTAATAGCCTATCTATATTCTCCTTTTGTTCTCTCTGGAGTCTACTGCCTATTTTAATGAAGACGCCTCTGATATACGCCTTGTGGGCGCACCAAAGGGTGGAAGGGTTTGTGACAGAACCGTCATTCATCTGAAAGAACTCCATCAATGCTGATTTAATTTCTTGGGAGAGAGAAGGGTGGTCGATTACATAAGTGGTATTGCGCCATGGAGAGTAGGGCTTGGTTAAGTGGGTTTCCTTGAGCGTCAAGGTGATCGGGGCGTGGTCTGACCATGTGATCGTGTTAATGGACGACGAGATCGTATTAGTAATCACTGATCTGCTGGTCAGAAACATATCAACTCTAGAATAAGACTGACATGCCGCTGAGAAGAAGGAGAAATCTCTCTCGGACCCATGTTGGAGTCTCCAAATGTCATACAGATCTTCTTGCAAGAATAGGGAATTAATAGCTCCAGGAACCTCTCTGGAGGGAGTTGTGGTATCTACCCATGAGTCTAAGATGGAGTTGAAATCACTGCCCCAGATCACATGGCCAGACCCTAGCCCACGCACCTTTGAAGCCAGGCGGCGGAGGAAGGATAACTGATGCCTATTAGGGGCATATAGGAAAACCAAAGTATAGTCAACGTTATTAATAGAACATATTAAAATTACATATCTACCGCCAGGATCCAGAACTGAAGATTTTAGGGAAAAGGCCACTGTGTTACTTATAGCCACCAGGACTCCTCTTTGCTTTTTCAAATAATGAGCTTGGTAAATGTGTGGGAATCTAGGATGATGGATCCTGTGTCCATCAGATTTTAGCAGGTGGGTTTCTGTAGCGCAGAATATGTCACATTTCAATTCACTGATTTCCCTCCACATCATAGATCTTTTAAATGGGCTATTTACCGGACATACTTATTTTTTTGCAGTATTCATCTGAGGGGTTAGGTCATGTATGTTATATTTTTATAGAGCTGGTTGTTACAGATGTGTCTGTATCTACCTTTTTAAATCCCCTATCAGCGCAGTGGCCTGATAGGGGAGGGAGCTCCCTCCCTCTGTGAACCAGTCAAGCATCGAGTCGCTGCCACGGCACAGCCGAGGTATGATGGGGAGGAAGGGGGCTCCCCCCTGTTGACCCCTCCCATACAGCGGTCCCTATGGACCATGGCATGGAAGGGGTTAAACGGCTGACATAGGCTGACGCTCTGCACACCGCTCCGGCCATCCTGAAACTAAGGGGGAAGGGGGACTGTGGGGATTTGAACCTTTCAGCCGGTACCACTATCTTCTGATTGGCTAGTCTGTACAGAAAAGCCAATCAGAGCGACCACCGGCCCCACACTAAGTATCAGTGCTCTATGACGAGTATAAACGTCATATAACACTAATTGGTTAACAGGCTGAACAACCCCTTTAACAGCCAGGAGTGATACTTGGAGAATGGATGTCACCATCAGAAACCAGGTAGGTGAGTGCTATTGCATGTAAAAAAATATATATATATACGGTATATATAAAAATATCCTGTACTTGTCACTAAGCTAGCTGTACACATACAGTACTTGGTAACCTAGCACTAGCTAGCACATGCACTACCTTAGTGATGAGCGGGAGGTGCCATATTCGATTTCGCGATATTTCGCGAATATTCGATTTAATATTTGTCATATATTCGTCGAAATCGAATATTCGTCATTATTCTATATATTGCCAATGTTACGCGAATTTATATTTGCACCGCGAATTAAACTTAGAGCTGGGTTCCTAATGGTTGTCAAGTTGATGTCAACCATTAGGAACTCAGGTTTAAGTTAAATTCGCCATGCGATTAATATAACCTGTATTACTCGCATTGCGAATTCAACTTAGAGCTGGGTTCCTAATGGCTGTATTGCTAGAATATAACGAATATCACGAATATAGCACTATATTCTCAATCTTCGTTATATTCTAGCAACGACCATTAGGAACTCAGCTCAAAGTTTCATTCGCGAGCGAACATATACTCGCATTGCGAATTGATCTTAGAGCTAAGTTCATAATGGTTGTATTGCTAGAATATAACGAAGACGACGAATATCACGAATTCACGAATATAGAACTATATTCTCAATCTTCGTTATATTCTAGTAACAACTATTAGGAACTCAGCTCTAAGTTGAATTCGCAATGCGATTAATGTAACCTGTATTGCTCGCATTGCGAATTCAACTTAAAGCTGGGTTCCTAATGGTTGTATTGCTAGAATATAAAGAATATCGCAATGCGAATAATTCAGGTTATATTAATCGCATTGCGATTACAACTTAGTCAAATTTGTGAGATTGTGATTCTCACATCCGACAGTACATTTTAGCATGGAGGCGTTCCCATGCACACAGGAAGTCAGCAGAAGCGGCAACGGGCATTGACTGGAGCCAGGAGTCCTCCGGACAGGTAAGAACAGCTTTTGGGAAGTGGGAAGACAACCAGAGAGCAACAAGGATTAACATCTAAAAAAAAAATAACAATATTCAAAATTGCAAATATATAGCACTATATTCGTGAATTATCGAATTTGCGATATTCACAATAACAATTTGCTATTCGAATATTCGTGCTCAACACCAATCAGAATCTGTGGTTATTCATGCCCACCCCTTAAAGGGGTTGTCCGGGTTCAGAGCTGGACCCGGACACACCTCCATATTCACCCAGGCAGCCCCCCTGACTTAAACATTGGAGAAGTTCATGCTCCGATGCTCTCCTTTGCCCTGCGCTAGATCGCGCAGGACAAAGGCACTTTTGTTTATAATAAAACACTGCCACCCAGCAGTGTGTTCGGTGACATCACCAGCTCTGATGGGCGTGTTTTAGCGCTGCCCTAGCCGTTTTACTGGCTACGGCAGTGCTAAAGCCCGCCCATCAGTGCCAGTGACGTCACCGGGCTTCCTTGCAGCCCCATGGAGAGCCAGGAACTCCGGAAAATGCCATTGCTTTGCACAATTTAGCGCAGGACAAAGGAGAGTATAGGAGCATAAACTGCTCCGATGCTCCTGTCAGGGAGGCTGCCTGGGTGAAAATGGGGTTATGTCCGGGTTCAGCTCTGAACCCGGACAACCCCTTTTCGCCTGAAAATAACACTATATGATTAATATATAACAGTATATAGGGCCCAAATAAAAATGTAGTGTCCTGGAGCATTGGCGTGCCTCGGGTGTTTGGCACCTGGGGCGGGTCCTTTCTCTGGAATCCCCCCCCCCCTCCCCAATACTTTAAAAAAAATTGTACCCCCCTCGCAGTAGTATTGCCCTGATTGTACCACCTTCACAGTAGTTTTGTACAGATGTGTGCTCCCTCACAGTAGTTATGCCCGCATTGTGCCCTCTCACAGTAGTTATGACCATATTGTGCCCCCTTCACCGGAATAATCCCCATTGTGACCCTTCATAGTAATAATGCCCATTGTGACCTCTTCACAGTAATAATGCCCACTGTGCCCCTTAATAGTAGTAATGCCCACTGTGCACCCTTCACAGTAATAATGCCCATTGTGCGGCCTTAGGCCTCCTGCACACAAACATTTTTTTTTCCCTGTTTACATTCCGTTTTTTGCGTTTCATATACGGACCATATACGGAACAATTCATTTCAATGGATCCACAAAAAAAATAAAAAAATAAGGCACTCCGTTTCTGAATTTCCATTCAAAGATAGAACATGTCCTATTATTGCCCGCAAATCTCGTTTCGTGGCTCCATTCAAGTCAATGGGTCCACAAAAAAATAGAATGCATACGTATGTCTTCCGTATCCGTTCCGTTTTTGAGGAACCATCTATTGAAAATGTTATGCCCAGCCCAATTTTTTAATGTACTTACTGTTTAAACATTATTGCATGCTTCTATTCCCATTTGCTATCCACAAAAAATGGATCACAAACTGAGACCAAACGGAAAAACAGAACGGCAAAACGGAACGGAAGCGGAACGGAAACAGAAACACTACTGAAATTAAAAAAAGATAAAACATATCAGTTTAAAACGGCCCGCAAAACCATACGGTGGTGTGCAGAAGGCCTTAATAGTAGTAATGCCTACTGAGCTAGTAATACCCTCTGTGCCAGTAATACCCTCTGTGCCCCCTTCATAGTAGAAATCCCCATTGTGCCGCCTTCACAGTAATAATGCCCTCTGGCTCTGTGCCCCCTCCGTTGTAGAAATGTCCATTGTGCCCCCTTCACATTAGTAACGCCCTCTGTGCCCCCTCCATAATAATAAAGTCCTCTGTGCCCCCTCCATAGTAATAAAGCCCTTTGTGTCCCCTCCATAGTAATAAAGCCCTCTGTGCCGCCTCTGTTAAAAAAAACAAAAACAAAGACACACAGCAACTACACACCTTGTCCTATTCCTGAAGCTCACATACCTCACTTACCTACAGGCACAGATCACTCTGCAGCACTGTGTGGGCAGAGCTTATGCAGATTTCCGGGCTACAGGCTCTGCCCACACAGGCCGGCAGCGTGATCTGTGCCTGTAGGCTGAATGGTGGAGCAGGAGAAGTCTTCCTGCTTCACCATTCAGAGCCCAGCCATCCTGAGGGAGGGGAGAAGTGCGGGGAGCTGAGTGGTGAGTGACAGGACTCAGCTCCCTGCTCTCCAGCAATAAGCGCTTCCATTTGTATTGATGGAAGCGCTCATTGCTTCTGGTACTCCCTTGAGAGCGGACACCCGCGGCAGAGCAAAGGTACTTTGGACTATGGACATTTGCCCTTCTTGCTACTATGCCATCAAAGCCATTAACTCCCTAATTTATTGCACTTTGAAGGGTTAACTTGCATAGTGATTTACGCTGTTGTGTGCATTGTTGTTGTACTGTTTCATATTGATGAACTGCATTTATTTGTTTATTGTAATATATCCTGTTCATTTGCACTGTTATTAAACTATAGCTACACTGCTCTGTGGAAAGGTTAATGCACAACCAGATAATACAGATAGACATTCTGACTTTCTACTTATGCAAAGTTCTGGACGGGAAAAAAAAAGACTGACCTTCTGACTGTCTGGTTTAGCTCTGTTGTTTATGTCTGAAGACTTATTTTGTTTTATTATCAAATATGTTTTTATTGACCCTTTCAACCACGGGACAGTTTTCACCTTCCTGCCCAGGCCATTTTTGCAAATCTGACGTGTCACTTTATGTGGTAATAACTTTGGAACACTTTTATTTATCCAAGCCATTCTGAGATTGTTTTCTAGTAACACATTGTACTTCATGATAGTCATAAATTTCAGTCAATACATTTTACCTTTATTTATAAAAAAAATCCCAAATTTACCAAAAATTTAGAATTTTCAATATTTCAATTTTTCTGCTTTTAAAACAGATAGGGATACCTCATAAAATATTTATTACTTAACATTCCTCATATGTCTACTTTATGTTGGCATCATGTTTTAAATGTCATTTCATATTTTTTAGGAAGTTAGTAGGCTTAGAAGTTTAGAAGCAATTCTTAAAATGTTTAAGAAAATTTCCAAAACCCACTTTTTAACTTCTTGCCGACCGCCTCACGCAGGATTGCGTCCTGCGGGCGGTCGGTCTGTTCCTCGTTGAACCGCCCGCGCGTCATCTCGCGAGAGGCGAGATTTCCTGTGAACGCGCGCGCGCGCGTGCGCGCGTTCACAGGATCACGTCGGGGAGAAGGTAAGCTACAGCCTGCCAGCGCTGATCGTGCGCTGGCAGGCTGTAGAAGTCAAAAAAATGGCATATCAGACGCTGTTTTGTTAACAGCGTCTGATATGCTTGCTGATCGTTCCTTTGGTGGTCCCTTTGCTTGGGACCACCAAAGAAACTTTGTAAGTGCACCAAAACACCACACAGACCCCCACCCATCCACCCCACCCCCCACCCCACTGATTAACCCTGATTAACCCCGATCACCCCATGTCACCCCCTGTCACCCCCTGACACTAATTACCCCCTGTAAGACTCATTCAGACGTCCGTATGTGTTTTGCGGATCCATGGATCCACGGATCCGCAAAACACGGACACCAGCAATGTGCTTTCCGCATTTTGCGGATCCGCACATTGCCAGAACTATATAGAAAATGCCTTTTCTTGTCCGCAGTGCGGACAAGAATAGGACATGCTCTATCTTTGCGGAGCTGCGGCCGGATGCTTGGGGCCGAAACCCGGAAGTTTGCGGCCGCAGCTCCGCAAATGCTGATGCGGCGGCGCATAGTGTGCTCTCCGCATCACCGCCAGCCCCATTCACACTGAATGGGTCGGCATCTATTCCGCAGAATTTTGCGGACGTGTGAATGGGGCCTTACTACTTTTTTGCACATTTTTGGCAGAGATTTATTCATCCACATTGATCGATGCGAATGAAAAATCTGTGCCGTTTTGTTTTTTGCACATTTTTGGCAGAGATTTTTCATCCACATTGATTGATGCGAATGAAAAAATCTGTGCCGTTCATTTTTCTTTTTCAGCCCAGAGGCTGAGCGGAAAAAAATCTCATTACCCGTATGCTCAATATACGGAGAATCGCAGAAACTCCTAATGCTGGCCATACGTGTAATGATTGCGGAGACCCTCAAATGCCAGGGCAGTATAAATACCCCACATGTGACCCCATTTTAGAAAGAAGACTCCCCAAGGTATTCCGTGAGGGGTATGGGGAGTTCATGTAAAATATTATTTTTGTCACAAGTTAGTGGAATATGAGACTGTAAAAAAAAAAAAAAAAAAATCAATTTCCGCTAACTTGTGCCAAATTTTTTTTTCTGTGAACTCGCCATACCCCTCACGGAATACCTTGGGGTGTCTTCTTTCCACAATGGGGTCACATGTGGGGTATTTATACTGCCCTGGCATTTTAGGGTTCCTAAAGTGTGAGAATCCAAATGCGTAAAAATGGCCTGTGAAATCCTAAAGGTACACATTGGTTTTAGGGCCCCTTTGCGCATCTTGGCTGCAAAAAAGTGTCACTCATGTGGTATCGCCGAACTCAGGAGAAGTAGGGCAATGTGTTTTGGGGTGTATTTTTACATATACCCATACTGTGTGTGAGAAATATCACTGTAAACGACAACTTTTTAAATTTTTTTATTCAAAGTTGTCAATTTACAGAGATATTTCTCTCACCAGCATGGGTATATGTAAAAATACACCCTAAACACATTGCCTACTCTCCTGAGTACGGCGATACCACATGAGTGACTTTTTACAGCCTGGAGTGCGCAAAGGGGCCCAAATTCCAACGAGTACCTTTAGGATTTACATGGCTGCTCACAATTTAGCCCGCCCAAAATGCCAGAACAGTACAAACACCCCACAAATGACCCCATTTTGGAAGAAGACACCCCAAGGTATTCGCTGAGGGCATAGTGAGTCCATGAAAAATTTTACTTTTTGTCAAAAGTTAGCAGAAAGGTAGACTTTATGAGAAAAAACAATAAAAAATCAATTTCCGCTAACTTGTGCCAAAAAAAATCTTCTATGAACTCGCCATGCCCCTCACAGAATACCTTGGGGTGTCTTCTTTCCAAAATGGGGTCACACGTGGGGTATTTATACTGCCCTGGCATTTTAGGGGCCCTAAAGCGTGAGAAGAAAAATGCGTAAAAATGCCCTCCTAAAAGGTACTCATTGGTTTTAGGGCCCCTTTGCGCATCTTGGCTGCAAAAAGTGTCACTCATGTGGTATCGCCGTACTCAGGAGAAGTAGGGCAATGTGTTTTGGGGTGTATTTTTACATATACCCATACTGTGTGTGAGAAATATCTCTGTAAATTGACAACTTTGAATAAAAAATGTAAAAGTTGTCGTTTACAGCAATATTTCTCAAGCGCAGCATGGGTATATGTAAAAATACACCCCAACACATTGCCTACTCTCCTGAGTACGGCGATACCACATGAGTGACACTTTGCAGCCAAATAGCAAGCCTAAACCAATGAGTACTTCTAGATTTCACAGGCCATTTTTACGCATTTGGATTCTCACGCTTTAGAGACCCTAAAATGCCAGGTAGTATAAATACCCACATGTGACCCCATTTTGGAAAGAAGACACCCAAGGTATTCCGTGAGGGGCATGGCGAGTTCACAGAATTTTATTTTTGGCACAAGTTAGCGGAAATTGATATATTTTATTTTTATTTTGTTTTTACAAAGTCTCATATTCCACTAACTTGTGACAAAAATAAAATTTTACATGAACTCACCATACCCCTCACGGAATACCTTGGGGTGTCTTCTTTCTAAAATGGGGTCACATGTGGGGTATTTATACTGTCCTGGCATTTTAGGGGCCCCTAAAGCGTGAGAAGAAGTCTGGAATCCAAATGCGTAAAAATGCCCTGTGAAATCCTAAAGGTACTCATTGGTTTTAGGGCCCCTTTGCGCACCCAGGCTGCAAAAAGTGTCACACATGTGGTATCGCCGTACTCAGGAGAAGTAGGGCAATGTGCTTTGGGGTGTATTTTTATATATACCTATACTGTGTGTGAAAAATATCTCTGTAAACGACAACTTTTAAAAAATTTTATACAAAGTTGTCAGTTTACAGAGATATTTCTCTCACCCAACATGGGTATATGTAAAAATACACCCTAAACACATTGCCCTACTTCTCTGAGTACGGCGATACCACATAAGTGACACTTTTTGCAGCCTGGGTGCACAAGGGACCCAAATTCCAACGAGTACCTTTAGGTTTTCATGGCGACTCACAATTAGCCCGCCCAAAATGCCAGAACAGTAAACACACCCCACAAATGACCCCTTTTCGGAAAGTAGACACCCCAAGGTATTCACTGAGGGGCATAGTGAGTCCGTCTGAGATTTCTTTTTTTTTGCCAGAAGTTAGCAGAAATTGAAACTTTTTTTTTTTTTTTCTCAGAAAGTGTCATTTTCCGCTAACTTGTGAAAAAAATGAAATGATACATGAACTCACCATGCCCCTCCGCGAATACTTTGGGGTGTCTTCTTTCTAAAATGGTGTGATTTGGGGGTATTTATACTTTCCTGACATTCTAGCACCTGAAGAAACATGACAGGCGCTCAGAAAGTCAGAGCTGCTTCAAAATGCAGAAATTCACTTTTTGCACCATAGTTTGTAAGCGCTATAACTTTTACCCAAACCAATAAATATACACTTATTGGACTTTTTTATCAAAGACATGTAGAACAATAAATTTAGAGAAAAATTTATATAGAAATGTAGTTTTTTTTGAAAAATTTTACAACAGAAAGTGAAAAATGTCATTTTTTTGCAAAATATCGTTAAATTTGTATTAATGGCAAAAAAAGTAAAAATGTCAGCAACAATGAAATACCACCAAATGAAAGCTCTATTAGTGAGAAGAAAAGGAGGTAAAATTCATTTGGGTGGTAAGTTGCATGACGGAACAATAAACGGTGAAAGTAGTGTAATGCGGAATTGTAAAAAGTGGCCTGGTCATTAAGGGTGTTTAAGCTAGGGGGGCTTAAGTGGTTAAGGACCAATTCAGGTCTGAAGTCACTTTGTAGGGCTAAGGCCTTATTCACACGTCCGCAATTCTGTTCCGCATTTTGCGGAACAGAATTGCGGGCCCATTAGTTTCAATGGGGACAGGCGATGTCCCGGCCGGGTCCGCAATTGCGGATCCGCACTTCCGAGTCCGCAATTGCGTTCCCGAAAAAATAGAGCATGTCCTATTCTTGTCCGCACTGCGGACAAGAAAAGGCATTTCTATGAGTGCCGGCGATGTGCGGTCCGCAAATTGCGGAACGCACATCGCCGATGTCCGTGTTTTGCGGATCCGTGGATCCGCAAAACACGACGGACGTGTGAATTAGGCCTTATATAGTGGAAACCACCCATAAATGACCCCATTGTAGAAACTACACCCCTCAAGCTACTCAAAACTGATTTTACAAATGTTGTTAACACTTTAGGTGTTCCACAAGAATTAAAGGAAAAGGAAATTAAATTTCTAAATTTTACTTTTTTGGCAGATTGTCATTTTAATAGATTTTTTTTCTTTAACACGTCGAGGGTTAACAGCCAAACAAAACTCAATATTTATTACCCTGATTCTGCAGTTTACATAAACACCCCACATGTGGTCGTAAACTGATGTAAGGGCACACAGCAGGGTGCATAGGAAAAGGAGCGCCATATGGTTTTTGGAAGGCAGATTTTGCTGAACTGGTTTTTAGATGCCATGTCCCATTTGAAGCCCCCCTGATGCACCTTACAGTAGGAACTCCCAAAAAGTGACCCCATTTTGGAAACTAGGGGATAAGGTGCCAGTTTTATTGGTACGATTTTGTGGTACATATGATTTTAATTGCTCTATATTACGTTTTTTGTGAGCTAAGGTAACAAAAAAAATGGCTGTTTTGGCACAGTTTATATTTTTTTACAACATTCATCTGACAGGGTAGATCATATGCTATTTTTATAGAGCAGATCATTATGGACACAATGATATCAAATAGGTCTACTTTGTTTGTTTGTTTTAGTTTTACATAATAAACAATTTTTGAACAATTCATAATATGTGTACTTTTTCTTATCTAAGTTTGATAATGATGTTTTAATGTCTACATGTTCTGAGAGCTATATTTTTTTTTATTTTTTGAGCGACTTTCTTATATAGGGGCTCATTTTTTGCAGGATGAGCCGACGGTTTTATTGGTATCATTTAGTGTAACATACGTCTGTTTGATCACTTGGCGTTGCACTTTTTGTGATGTAAGGTAACAAAAATTGCTTTTTTTGACACCGTTTTTATTTTAATTTTTTATGGTGTATAATAGTAGTGATTAGGTGGCTAATTTTTTATGGTGTTTATCGGACGGAGTGGATCATGTGATATATTTATAGAACCGATCATTACGTCACGGTGATACCTAATGTGTGTTTTTTTTCTCTCTCTATTTTTCTCAATTTTTCTCTATTTCTCTATATTTTTTATATTATAAAATCAGGTGAAATGGGCGTTTTTTTCTTTTTTCACTTGAAACTTTATTTTTATTTTATTTAAACTTTTGGGGGTTTGATCCCCTCCGCAATGCATTACAATACATCAGTATTGTAATGCATTGCCTGTTAGTGTATGAAATACACTAACAGGTTGCCTAGGAGACCCAGACTGAGGCTGGATCTCCTGGGCACCTGTAGAAGGCATGTCCCGATGCCATGCAAGGCATTGGGCAGCCTCTGCACGGCATCCGTCTGACTTCTCACCTATCGGGTCCCACAGCAGCGCAGGGACTCGATGGGTTCCCTCACCCGCAGCAAACCCTTTCTATGTCACAGTCAGTGCTGACGGCGTATACATCAGGGTTCCGGCTAACCGGAACAGCCGGTCCTCTGCCTCTGATTGGGCGGGCATAGCTCCTGCACTCGCCCGATCAGCGCGCAGTAATACTACGGCGCAGGGCGGCAAGTCATGTCCGGCTGCGCAGTACTATTACGGCACTGGTTGGCGCACGGGTTAATGTATGTAATGCATTACATGATAAAAACATTTAATGGCTACGCAGAGCTCCCTCTGAGTGGTAATTAGAAAAACGTTTGAAATAAAGAATAAACACATAATAACAGAGAACAGGTACTGCCGCAATTTCACCTGTAGTAGGAATTGTTAATTTAGAATGTAAAGGGGTTTGGGTTGAGGCGTGGAAGTAATATACTGCTTTGTATTGGATATCGGGAAGGGACGTGTCACCAGGACCATTTTTAGAAAATCTGACATGTGTCACTTTATGTGGTGATAACTTAAAAGCGCTTTTACTTATCCAAGCCATTCTGTTTTTTTCGTCACATATTGTACTTCATGACAGTGGTAAATTTGAGTCAAAATATTTTATTTTATTTATTACAAAAATACAAAATTTACAAAAAAATTGACAAATTTCCAAATTTCCAAATTTCAATTTCTCTACTTCTATAATAGATAGTAATACCTCCCAAAATAGTTATTACTTTACATTCCCTATATGTCTACTTCATGTTTGGATCATTTTGAAAATTATATTTTATTTCTTGAGGACGTTAGAAGGCTTAGAAGTTTAGAAGCAAATCTTAAAATTTTTAGGAAAATTTCCAAAACTCAATTTGTTTAAGGACCAGTTCAGTTATGAAGTCACTTTTATGGGTGGTTTGTAATATGTAAGCACCACAATCACCCCATTTTAGGAACTACACCCATAAATCTATTCAAAACTGAATTTACAAACTCTGTTAACTCTATAGGTGTCCCACGAGAATTAAAGGAAAACAGGAATGAAATTTCAAAATTTCACTTTTTTTTTAGCAGATTTTAAATTTTAATCAATTTTTCCTCCAACACATCAAGGGTTAACAGCCAAACAAAATTCAAAATCTATTACCTTGATTCTGGAGTTTACAAAAACACCCTATATGTGCTCAAAAATAGAGTTGAGCGAACACCTGGATGTTCGGGTTCGAGAAGTTCGGCCGAACTTCCCGAAAATGTTCGGGTTCGGGAACCCGAACCCCATTGAAGTCAATGGGGACCCTAACTTTTGGGCACTAAAAAGGCTGTAAAATAGTCCAGGAAAGGGCTAGAGGGCTGCAAAAGGCAGCAAAATGTAGGTAAATGCCCTGCAAACAAATGTGGATATGGAAATGAATTAAAATAAAATAAAATAAAATTTACCAAATATCAATTGGAGAGAGGTCCCATAGCAGAGAATCAGGCTTCAAGTCACCCACCAATGGAGAAGGTCACTTTCTGTAATTTTGGCCCCAGCACCCAGACAGAGGAGAGAGGTCCCACAGCAAGGAATAAGGCATCATATCACCCACCACTGGAGAAGGCCACTTTCAGTTATTTAGGCCCCAGCACCCAGGCAGACAGAGGAGGGAGGTCCCACAGCAGGGAATAAGGCATCATATCACCCACCACTGGAGAAGGCCACTTTCAGTTATTTAGGCCCCAGCACCCAGACAGAAGAGAGAGGTCCAACATCAGAGAATCATGCGTCATATCACCCACCACTGGAGAAGGCCACTTCCAGATATTTAGCCCACGGCACCCAGACAGAGGAGAGAGATCGCATGGCAGAGGTTCAGGCTTCATGTCACCCACCATTGTAACAGGCCACTTTCAGTTATTTAGGCCCCGGCGCCCAGATTGAGGAGAGGTTCATTCAACTTTGGGTTGCACCGCAAGATCATGGTAAAGTTAAAAAAATGAGGATTCAATAAAGAAGTGCCCCGGAGTACAAGAATACATGGTTGAGGGGTAGGCAGTTTTAAATGTCTATTCTGCACAAGGGAGGGACAGGTCCTGTGGGATCCATGCCTGGTTCATTTTTATGAACGTCAGCTTGTCCACATTGGCTGTGGACAGGCGGCTGCGTTTGTCAGTAATGACACCCCCTGCCGTGCTGAATACACGTTCAGACAAAACGCTGGCCGCCGGGCAAGCCAGCACCTCCAAGGCATAAAATGCTAACTCTGTCCACGTGGACAATTTGGAGACCCAGAAGTTGAATGGGGCCGAACCATCAGTCAGTACGTGGAGGGGTGTGCAGACGTACTGTTCAACCATGTTAGTGAAATGCTGCCTCCTGCTAACACGTTCCGTATCAAGTGGTGGTGCAGTTAGCTGTGGCGTGGAGGCAAAACTTTTCCATATTTCTGCCATGTTAACCCTGCCCTCAGAGGAGCTGGCCGTGACACAGCTGCGTCAGCGACCTCTTGCTCCTCCTCTGCCTTCGCCTTGGACTTCCACCTGTTCCCCTGTGACATTTGGGAATGATCTCAGGAGCGCGTCTACCAGCGTGCGCTTGTACTCACGCATCTTCCTATCATGCTCCAGTGCAGGAAGTAAGGTGGGCACATTGTCTTTGTACCGGGGATCCAGCAGGGTGGCAACCCAGTAGTCCGCACACGTTAAAATGTGGGCAACTCTGCTGTCGTTGCGCAGGCATGTGTGCCAGGCTGCCCAGAGGTAAGGACAAGCTGTCCTCTGTGGGAGGCGTATCGTCATAGCCCTCCGTATCCCCCCAGCCACGCACCAGTGATGGGCCTGAGCTGTGTTGGGTGCCACCCCACTGTGAACCTGCTTCATCCTCATCCACCTCCTCCTCATCCTCCTCGTCCTCCAGTAGTGGGCCCTGGCTGGCCACATTTGTACCTGGCCTCTGCTGTTGCAAAAAACCTTCCTCTGAGGCACTTCTAACAGACTGGCCTGAAAGTGCTAAAAATGACCCCCCCCATCCTCTTCCTCCTCCTCCTCCTGGCCCACCTGCTCTTCCATCATCGCCCTAAGTGTTTTCTCAAGGAGACATTGTAATGCTGATAACGGCATCATCGCCACTGGCCATGTTGGTGGAGTTCTTGAAACAGCCAGCAGGGCACACAGGTCTCGCATGGAGGCCCAGTCATTGGTGGTGAAGTGGTGCTGTTCCGCTGAGTGCCTCAGGAGGCAAAGAATGATGCCCTGCGATCCTTGGCTGCGGAAGGACGTGCGCCAAGGAACTCTCCGCCTGCGGCCCAGCCGCCACTACATTTACCCAGTGTGCAGTTAGGGAGATATAGCATCCCTGGCCGTGCTTGCTGGTCCACGTATCTGTGGTTAGGTGGACCTTGCCACAGATGGCGTTGCGCAGTGCACACTTGATTTTATCGGATACTTGGTTGTGCAGGGAAGGCACGGCTGTCTTGGAGAAGTAGTGGCGGCTGGGAACAACATACTGTGGGACAGCCATCGCCATCAGCTTTTTGAAGCTGTCTGTGTCCACCAGCCTGAATGACAGCATTTCAAAGGCCAATTAGTTTAGAAGTGCTGGCTAGTGTTGGCGCGAATATTCGAGCGAATTTTTTTAGCGAATATCGGCACCGCTAATTCGCGAATATTTCGAATATAGCGCTATAAATTCGCTATTTCGAATATTCGTTTTTTTTTTTTTTTTAGTTATATTTTTCTTTCCCTCTTCCCAACAGTAGTTCTTACCTGTCCTGAGGATTCCTGGCTTCCTGGCTGCTCTAGTCAGTGCCCATTGCCGCTTCTGCCGACTTCCGTGCTCATGGGCGTCCCCATCCATGGGAGAATCTCCATATACTAAAATGTACTGTCGGTTTGAGGAATTACGTTGAAATCGCAATGCGATTAATTCAAGTTATATTAATCGCATTGCGATTTTAACTTAGAGCTGAGTTTATAATGGGTCAGCTTGCTAGAATGAGCAAGTTAACGAATTTGGAATATAGCAGCACTGCTAAGTTGAATTCGCAATGCGATTAATTTAGCTGAGTAATCGCATTGCGATTTCAACTTGGCACTGCTAGTGCTATATTCCATATTCGATTAATTCTAACCTATGTAAGAAAGCAGTGCTAAGTTGAAATCGCAATGCGATTACTTCAGAAGTTAAATTAATCGCATTGCGAATTCAACTTAGCAGTGCTGCTATATTCCATATTCGTTAACCGTTCATTCTAGCAAGCTGACCCATTATAAACCCAGCTCTAAGTTGAAATCGCAATGCGATTAATATAACTTGAATTAATCGCATTGCGATTTCAGCGTAATTCCTCAAATCCGACAGTACATTTTAGTATATGGAGACGTTCCCATGGTGATGGGGACGCTCCATGACACAGAAGTTATGGTTGGCTTGGTAGAATTAGCGAATAGCGAATATGGCGAATGTATTCGTCATATTCCTCAAAACGAAGATAACGAAGTATTCTACATCTTCGTTTTAGCAACCTATTAGTCAACCTCGCTAATTCTAGCAATCAAATAGGAAGGTTGACTATAGAGACAGCTGTGTTAAATTCGCTATGCGATTTTTTTTTTTAATAGAATAATTATATTACTTGATATAATTATTATAATTATTCTATTTATTAAAAAAAAAAAAATACGCATAGCGTAAGCTACAGCTGTCTCTATAGTCAACCTTCCTATTGATTGCTAGAATTAGCGGGTTGACGAATAGGTAGCTAAAGCGAAGATGTAGAATACTTCGTTATCTTCGTTTTGAGGAATAGACGAATACATTCGTCATATTCGTCATCCTCGCTAATTCTAGATATGAAACCAATAGGAAAGTAGCCTTAAGTACAAATCGCAATATGCGATTATTTAAATCGCATGTTAATCGCGATAACTAGAAAAAATGACGAATATTCGATTTTGACGAATATGAAACGAATATTCATTCGAATATTCGCGAATTTCGTCGAAATCGAATATGGCACCTGCCGCTCATCACTAGTGCTGGCATTCAGTCCCAGGGCTCGAGGGTGGCTAGGTGGGAATTTACGCTTTCTCTCCAAGGTTTGTGAGATGAAGAGCTGAACGCTGCCGTGTGACATGGTGGAGATGCTTGGTGACGCAGGTGGTGGTGTCGGTGGCACATCCTCTGTTTGGTGGGCGGCAGGTGCCAACATTCCTCCCAAGACCGAGGAAGAGGCCGAGGCAGCAGCAAAAGAGGGAGCAGGGGGAGCCAGAGTGAGTTCCTTACTTTTAAGGTGTTTACTCCACTGCAGTTCATGCTTTTCATGTAGATGCCTGGTCATGCAGGTTGTGCTAAGGTTCAGAACGTTAATGCCTCGCTTCCGGCTCTGGTGGCACAGCGTGCAAACCACTCGGGTCTTCAGCACATTGTTTAAAGAAGTGCCATGCCAGGGAACTCCTTGAAGCTGCCTTTGGGGTGCTCGGTCCCTGGTGGCGGTGGCCAGTAGCAGGCGAAGTCTCTTGGCTCGGTATCACAACTGCCTCTTCCTCTGAACGATGAAAGTCAGTGGCACGACCTTTATTCCATGTGGGGTCTAAGACCTCATCGTCCCCTGCATAGTCTTCCACACAGTCTTCCTCCCTGACCTCCTGTTCGGTCTGCACACTGCAGAAAGACGCAGCAGTTGGCACCTGTGTTTCGTCATCATCAGAGACGTGCGGACTCCGATGAGGTGGTATTCCCATGTCCTCATCATCAGGAAACATCAGTGGTTGTGCATCAGTGCATTCTATGTCTTCCATTACTGGGGAAGGGCTAGGTGGATTCCCTTGGGAAACCCTGCCAGCAGAGTCTTCAAACAGCATAAGAGACTGCTGCATAACTTGAGGCTCAGACAGTTTCCCTGATATGCATGGGGGTGATGTGACAGACTGATGGGCTTGGTTTTCAGGCACCACCTGTGAACTTTCTGCAGAAGACTGGGTGTGAGATAATGTTGTCAACATGCTGGATCCACTGTCGGCCACCCAATTGACTAGCGCCTGTACCTGCTCAGGCCTTACCATCCTTAGAACGGCATTGGGCCCCACCAAATATCGCTGTAAATTCTGGCGGGTACTAGAACCTGAGGTAGTTGGTTCACTAGGACGTGTGGCTGTGGCAGAATGGCCACGTCCTCTCCCAGCACCAGAGGGTACACTAACACCACCACGACCGCGTCCGCGTATCTTACTAGATGTTTTCCTCATTGTTACCGTTCACCAAGCATCACAATAAGAAAAAAGATATTTGGCCCAATGTATTGATTTTAAATTCAGGCCTTTTTTTTACAGGCACCTAACACTATCTGCCTATTTATTTATGTACCGTATTACACTAATCCAGGCACAGCAGTAACCACTGATTTAGGGGAATATCAATTGTAGGGCTAGTATTTAGGCCCTGGATGAAAGGTATCCTTTTATGGACAGATTTACACTTGGAGATGCACAGTAGCGTGTGAAAAAATATGTAGGATTATGCCTTCAGCAATTGTATTTTAACACTTTGTGTAATATACCCTTTGACCGACAGAAATACAATGGGAGATGCACGGTAGCGTGTGAAGTTATTAAGGGTGACCCTCTCAGCACTTGTATATACATCTTGAGTGTAATATACCCTTTTACGGACTGATTAACACTTGGCCTGCAACAGCTGGAACACCAGATTCAGGGTATTGCTATATTGGTAAGTGAATTTCACCCCAGAACAAAATATATCCTTTGCAGGACACTATTAAACTTGGCCAGCCACAGCTGAAACCACTGATTTATGGTATTGCTATTTTGGCAATTACATTTCACCCCAGAAAAAAAATATACCCTGTTACGGACAGATTTAAACTAGGCCTGCAACAGCTGGAACAACAGATTCAGCGTATTGCTATTTTGGCAATTAGATTTCACCCCAGAAAAAAATATACCCTTTTACGGACAGATTTAAACGAAGCCTGCAACAGCTGAAACAACAGTTTTACTGCATTTCTATTTTTTCAACTGAATTTCACCACAGAAAATAATATATCCTATGACGGACACTATGAAACTTGTCCATCCACTGCTGGGACAACAGATTTACGGTATTGCTATTTTAACAATTGAATGTCACCCCATAAAAAAATACATCCTTTGCCGTACACTATTAAACTTGGCCAGCTAATGCTGGGACACCAGATTTACGGTATTGCTATTTTGGCAATTGAATTTCACCCCAGAACAAAATATATCCTTTGCCAGCCACTGCTGGGACACCAGATTTAGGGGATTGCTATTTTGGCAATTGAATTTCACCACAGAAAATTATCTATTCTTTGCCAGACAGCAGACAGTATTATACTTGGCTAGCCACAGCTGGGACACCAGATTTAGGGGATTGCTATTTTGGCAATTGAATTTAACCCCTTAATAAAATATAGAAATTGCTATCCTGAGTTTCTAGGGGTGACAATAAGCACAGCCAAGCCCCTGATGTAGGATATAGCAAAAAAAAAAACACTAGTATTGATGGACTTGGTGGCAGCTTGTTCTGGTGCACCACAAGTCACAAAATGGCCGTCGATCACCCCAGAAAAAAGTGACAGAAAAACGCTCTGTGCAGCCTAAAAACCAGTGAGCAATTAACTAACAGAAGTTGAATCATTCACAGCTGTAGATCTATCACTTCATTAGGCGCTTTTGCTGACTTTTCCCTGCCTAATCTCGCCCTCACACAAGCTGCGTCCTCTCCCTACACTAATCAGAGCAGTGTGACGTGCGGCACTACGTGACTCCAGCTTAAATAGAGGCTGGGTCACATGCTGCACTTGGACAATCACAGCCATGCCATTAGTAGGCATGGCTGTGATGGCTTCTTAGGGCAAGAAGTAAAACGCTAGCTGATTGGCTGCTGTGCAGCCCTTTAGAAAGTGGGAAGAAATCGCCGAACAACGGACCCGAACCCAAACTTTTTTGAAAATGTTCGGGTCCGTGTCCCGAACACCACAAAATTCGGTACGAACCCGAACTATGCTCGAACTGTTCGCTCAACACTACTCAAAAACTGATGTATGGGCGTACAGCAGGCTTCAGAGTGGAAGGAGCACATATGGCTTTTGGAGAGCAGATTTAGCATATGAAGACACCCTGAGGTGGCCCTACAGTGGAATCCCTCAAAAAGTTACCACATTTTGGAAACTAAACCCCTTAAGGAATCTTTTAAGGTGTGTAGTGAACACTTTGACCTCAAAGGTGTTTTCCAGAATAAGGCCTCATGCACACATCCGTATGTTTGGTCCAAAATATGCGGCTCGGGCGCGGACCCATTCTCTGCATCCGTTGCTCCGTTCCGTGGCCCCGCAAACAAAATAGAGCATGTCCTATTCTTGTGCACTTTGCGGACAAGAATAGGCATTTCTACAATGGGCCGCGTTCCATTCCGCAAATTTCAGCTTCCGTGTTAGTTTGCGGACTGCAAAACACATACAGTCGTGTGCAGGAGGCCTTAGGAAACACTTGGCATTGAAAATGAAAAATTGCATTTTTTCTAAAAAAAGTTGCTTTACACCCACATTTTTTACTTTCCCAAAGGGTAACAGGACAAAATGCACCGCACATTTTATTCCCCATTTCCTGCCGAATACGGCAACAACCCAATCATGTATGGGTGCACAGCACGCTTCAGAGCGGAAGAAGCACCATATGACTTTTGGAGAGGGGATTTAGATGGAATGGTAATTCGGAGCTATGTCGCATATGAAGACACCCTGAGGTGGCCCTACAGTGGAAACCCCCCAAAAGTGACCCCATTTTGGAAACTAAACCCCTCAAGGAATCTTTCAAGGTGTGTAGTCAGCACCAGTCTCCTCTGAGGATTTTGCTGGTAGGCCTGAATCTACTGCCATCAGGGTTTCCGCCGCCACCTATGTTAGTGGCTGCAACCTCCCTTCTCCTCCTCAGACTCCTCCTCTATTCCCACCTCTGAATTATCATCTTGCAGCACGAGTCAGCCATGAGTCAGTAGCTGGAAGCAGTGTAGCACTGCAGTTGGGAAGCGGCAACAGGCTGTGCTTAAACTTATCTGCTTAGGTGACAAACCAGACTGAGCTGTGGCTCTCACCACTCAACCTACAACCAGGCATGGTTGTGTCTGATAATAGCCGTAACTTGGTGGTGGCTTTGGAGCTCAGCAAGCTCACACACATACCATGCCTAGCCCATGTTTTCAACCTAGTGGTTCAGCGGTTTCTTAAAACCTACCCCAATTTTCCTGAGCTACTGGTGAAGGTGCGTCGCATGTGTGCACATTTCTGCAAGTCCTCGACAGCTTCCGCTGGTCTGGCAGCACTGCAGCAGCGCTTGCAATTGCCAGCTCAGCGACTTTTGTGCGACGTGAGCACTCTCTGGAACTCGACGTTCCACATGTTGGCCAGGCTTTGTGAGCAGCAGAGGGAGGTAGTAGAATGCCAGCTGCAACATGGTCGTCGCCTTTCCAATCAGCTTACTCTCTTCAAAAGCGACGATTGGGCATTGCTGTCTGATCTCTGAGGTTTTACGCTACTTTGAGGAATCAACACAGATGGTAAGTGGCGATAACACTATTATCAGGGTAACCATCCCACTTTTGTGTCTACTCAAATGCTCGCTGCTCACAATTAAGGTGGACGCTTTGCATGGGGAAGAGGTGGAAGACAGTACACAGGGTAATAGCCAGACCACCCTCGGTTCGTCTTCTCAGCGCAAATTGGATAATGAGGAGGAGGAGACGGTTGCCTCTGCGACAGAGGGTAGTACCCATGGAAGTACCCAGCGTGGAAGGTAGAAGAGAAGGAAGAGGATGAGGAGATTGAGAGTCATCCTCCTGATGAGGACAGCGAAGTCTTGTCTGTTGGGACTCTGGCACATATGGCTGACTTTATGTTAGGCTGCCTTTCTCGTGACCCTCGCGTTGTACGCATTTTGGCCAACACTAATTACTAGTTGTTTACCCTTCTCGACCCCCGCTACAAAGAGAACTTTTCATCTCTCATTCCTGTGGTGGAGAGGACGAGCAAAATAGTGCAATACCAGAAAGTCCTTGTGGAAAAATTGCTCCAAACATTTCCAGGTGACAACGCTGGCTGCAGAGTTAGTAGTTCCTTGGCCAACTGAGGAGGCGAGACGAGGGGAACACACAGCAGTTCCAACAGAGGCAAGGCAACACTCTCCAAGGCCTGGGACAGTTTTATGACACCCCGCCAGCACCCTCAACCTGATGCGCGGCCTAGTGTCACAAGGAGGGAAACATTTTGGAAGATGGTGAAGGAGTACGTAGCAGACAGTGTCAGCATCCTCAGTGATCCCTCTGTGACTTAAAACTATTGGGTGACCAAGCTGGACACGTGGCACGAACTGGCACTCTACGCCTGCCCTGTGCTGGCCTTTGCTTGCAGGTGCTGGCCTGCCCTGCTGCCAGCGTTTTGTCAGAGCACGTATTTAGTGCTGCTGGAGGCATAATAACTGATAAACGCATCTGCCTGTCAACTGAAAATGCTCACAGGTTGATTCTTATCAAAATGAACAAGGCCTGGATTGCCCTTGACTTCTCTACTCCACCAGAAGAAAGCGGCTGAACATAAAGGCACTTTAAATGTGGCTTTTATGGTGTATTGAATACACTGTATTCCCATGCACCCCTTCCACCACAAAAAAGGGTATATGGTTCAATCTCCCTTTTCTCGTCGTCGTCCTCCTCCATCATATCAACATGCTTATTAGGCTGCCCTCGCTCCTAATGTTTTAGAGGGTCAGCTCAGTCCTCACCCATAATGTTTTTGAGGGTCACCAGCAGGCCCTCATCCATAATGTTTTTGAGGGTCACCAGCAGGCCCTCGCCCATAATGTTTTAGAGGGTCACCAGCACACCCTCACACCTAATGTTTTAGAGGATCAGTTCAGCAGCAGACCCTCAACCCTAATTTCTTTAGATGGTCAGCTCTGCAGCAGGCTCTCATCTATAATGTTTTAGATGGTCAGCTCGGCAGGAAGCCCTCGCCCATAAAGTTTTAGATGGTCAACTCAGCAGCAGGCCCTCACCTCTAATGTTTTAGATGGTCAGATCAGCAGCAGGCCCTCGCCCCTAATGTTTTAGATGGTCAGATCAGCAGCAGGCACTCGCCCCTAATGTTTGAGAGGGTTAGCTCAGCAGCAGGCCATCACCCCTAATTTTTTAAATGGTCAGCTCTGCAGCATGCCCTCGTCCTTAATGTTTTAGAGCAGGCATCCTCAAACTGCGGCCCTCCAGCTATTGCAAAACTACATCTCCCAGCATGCCTGAACAGCATATAGGTATCAGTCCACAGTAGGGCATTGTGGGAGTTGTAGTTTTACAACAGCTGGAGGGCCGCAGTTTGAGGATGCCTGTTTTAGAGGGTCACCAGCAAGCCATCAATCATAATTTCAAGAGTGTGTATGATGCCCTCCTTTATGTGTAATATAGGGTGTATTGAAGTGCAGGTTCCTTGTAATTTTTGGCAGCCCCTTCACTTAGTGCATAGGCATTATGAGTGTAGGAGTCCCACTACCCGAACAATTGTACCACAATGTGAATGAGGCCCTCCTTTCTGTGATATACAGGTTGTATCGGAGTGCCTCTTCCTTGTAATTGTTGGCAGCACTTGCACTTTATATACAAGTAAATATACAGGAAAGAATGTTTCTTAACAATTTTTCCTCTAAAAGATTTTATCTTCGGTTTTGTGCGTATTATTGTCAATCTGTAAAACTGGTGTACTACTCGGACAACATCGTTCCCAGCAGGGACATTGGAGTCCAAGATGCATCCAGACATCCTCCCCATGCTGTTCCCGTACCATTTCAGTGGTGTTTCCATCAATTTCTGACCTTTTCCTGTGAACCAGACACCCTCCCTCTTCAGAGCAGGGGGTGCCTGGTTTAATGCTCGGGTTCTCCCATTGACTTCAACTGTGCTTGGTTTGCTCGGTAGAGCACCCGAGCATCCCAAGGTGTTCTATTCAAGCACCTGAGCACTTTGGTGCTCGACCAACACTACATCCGACAAATCTGATTCACTGTTTCAACCCATTGGTGTTCTGATGGTGGTAGAGTTTGCAACCACATGGTATAACACATTTAGCTGCAGCTATGAGATGTGTGTTAGAAGTCAGTTCTTAGATGGTCAGAATTTAGAGGTTGGCGATGCCAACAGAACTAAACAAGCTGTAAGGGGAAAGTCTGAGTTGCCTATAGCATGCAGATGTCCCTCAATTTTTGTCCAAAAGGAGCTGACCCGCAGGCAATGTCACCAAATATGGCTAAGTGTTCCTATCTGGGTCTGAGATCTCCAACACAATCTGCTAGATCAGGGTTCTCAACTCCAGTCCTCGGGACCCACCTGTTTTCAGGATTTCCTTAGTATTGAGCAGGTGATATAATTAACCTCTTAAGGACGAAGGGCGTACATGTACGCCCTTCGTCCGCACTTTAAAGATGGCGCCCGCTCCCGCACGGAGCAGACGAATGAGCTGCGGGTAAACGCTTGATTCATCAAGCTGACACCCGCAGCTCATGTCCGTGACCGGCAGCGATGCCGATCGCGGACATTTAACCCCTCAGATGCCGTGGTCAATCCTGACCACGGCATCTGATCGCGCAAAAACCGAAAGTTTCACTTTCGGTTTGTGCTACGGCTCCCCTGATGGCCACAAGGGGGAGCCGGAGCATGCATGTAGTAGCCTAGGTTTCTGTGAATGAAACCTAGGTTACTACATAGTATTCCTATGGAGCCTATGACTGTAATAGGCTCCATAGGAAATATGCGATTTTCTCATATATTCCAATGCTATTGCATTGGAATATATGAGAATAGCAATCTGATGATTGCATCTTATAGTTCTCTGTGGGAACTATAAGAAAGTGGTAAAAAAAAAAATGAAGTTTAAAAAATAAAAAAAAATAAAAATAATATAAAAATTCAAATCACCCCCCTTTCCCCAAAATGAAAATAAAATAAATAAAAAAATAAAAAAAATTACACATAATGGGTGTCGCAATGTGCGAAAACGCCCATACTATAATAATATTAAAAAATATTCACCATACGGTAAACATAAAAACGGAAAAAAAGCGTCCAAATGGCTAATTCGCCATTTTTGGACGCTTCATTTCCTAAAAAAAAAATGAATAAAAAGTGATCAAAACATCATACACACCCCATAATGGTATCAATTAAAAGTTCAGATTGCCCCGCAAAAAATGAGCCCCTACACTGCTCCGTACGCATAATTTCAAAAAAGTTTTAGGGGTCAAAACATGGCGACAAAAAAATAAAATAAAAAAAATTTCCACTTTTAATTTTTTTTTCACTATCAAAACGCAAGAAAAACTATACATATTAGGTATTGCCGGATTCGTACTGACCTGAAGAATAAAATTAACCAGTCAGTTTTATCGCAAATCGAACGTTGTAATTTAAAAACCCGTAAAACTGTGGTGAAATTGCTTTTTTTTTGCAATTTCACCCCATTTGGAATTTTTTTCCCGTTTCCCACTACATCACATGCAAAAATAAATGGTAGCGTTAAAAAGTACAACTTGTCCCGCAAAAAACAAGCCGTCATATGGCTATGTGAGCGGAAATATAAAAATGTTATGGCTTTTGGAAGGCAGGGAGCGCAAAACAAAAACGCAAAAATCCCAAAACCCCCGGTCCTTAAGGGGTTAATGTCCATGCATCAAGACTTATCACAGGTATTCATTCTGTGGGATATTCTCAAATCCTGACTGGTAGGCGGGTCCCGAGGACCAGAGTTGAAAAACCCTGTGCTAGAATAAATAATAGTTTGTAGTGATTTTCCTGGATTTTAATGCAGGGAGAAAAACCATGAGTGGCTTAAAACAAAGGACCTTGTCACAGTCGCTACTTCTGGCTGTCACCTTCTGTCTATGCTCGTACTGCAGCTCCTCGCTGCAGTTCCGTTCCTGTGTGTTGTATCTGGTTCTGTATGGGTTAACTCCCCTTTGTGCCTATTAGGAGTTAATCCTCTCTGTCTGCTCCATGGGTGTGGCCTCTCTGCTGCACTCATGGAGCCTGTATAGAAGGCTGATGTTCCCTCAGTTCTGGGTCAGCTCTCATGGTGTGTTTGTCCTGTCCTGCTCCTGGTTTGTACTCTGTCTCCCATGCTGCTGACCCATGGGATCCGTGTCTGTCTGTGTGGGTTCGCCTACTTGCTCATTGTCGTCCTTATTCCTGTGTTTCAGCTATTAGTTCTGCCAGTTATGTTTGAGTCTCCTTGTGTTTATTATTATGTCTTTATGCCTCTGTCTGTATTAGTCTTGCCTGTCTTGTTTTGTGTTTGTCTTTGTTACGGTATAACCCGGTATAGTGAGGGTTAATACTGTTCGAGCGATTCCCCTGGCGAAGAGCACAGCAACCCACAACCGCTGGAATCCACCGAACTGGAACCATACGAAGTCCTCCTTTCCTGGAACAGGCAAGAGAACGTTCTGACGTAGCAATTCCCCCCAAGTACGAGACGAGGCTCCGTATTGATGGTTACACAGGAATTCTCTCTTTATTGAGGGCTACCTGCCCGGTATTTATGCAGGTCTCCCACCTGGTGGACACTCCCCTAGGGGACCAGAAGTAAGACTGCGACACGGGATACAGCAGCCAATCACACACAATGGGACAATACAGACACCCCCAGCATATCCCTCCCCTCTGCCTGTGATACAATCACCCTACACAGGTTAATGTAATCATCACAGGCAGGAGAATACACAATGTCTTCTGTCCTGGAGACAATTGAGGAGTCATTCAATTATCTCTCAGGACAAAGGGAAATCTCCAATACACACGTGGGAACAATAGGACAGACATCACTATTCAATATACAATGTCCCACCCTTTACAGTACACACAGACATTTAACATATCCCCAGATGGCTTGGATCTGAGCGCTCAATATATCCAAGGATAGAGGCAGACTCCATTGAGCACATGGTTTGCAAAAGGACATAAAATTACACAATGTTACAATTACTACATAAAACATATACATGCAACATATCCCCAGATAGCTTAGGTCTGAGCGCACATTATTGAATGGCGCTCAGACCACACACATCCAGTTCAATTGCCATGGAGCTAAAGTCTTTCCCATAGTCTTTCATTATACGAATGGGCTCCATAGCAGAGCTATCTGGGGCATCACCGCTCAAACAGGACAAGCATACATGGGGCCATAGTCGCAGGGCAGGAGGCGAGCAATCTGTCCCCTCCAAAACCCAGTGGCGCGGTTGGTTTCGCCACAGTCTTCCCCCTGTTTCCTATTCGTTCCTCCGTACGGAGGACTCTGTCTCTGCTTTAGGGGATACTCTGTTCAGCAAGCCCTTGCTGCAGCCTTCCTTGCTGCAGAGTGCTATGGGCAAGGCCATGCAGTTTATTACTGGTGGAGAAAGTCCTTCTCTGCTCATTGCCACTCTTGTTTCCTTGCGTAGAACTGCTGCTTGTGTTTTTAGTTGCCTTGTTTGTATTTGCCTGTCTATGTTATGTTTGCCTATGTACCGTCGGTACCTTCTGGTACCTGTTGTCCGTTCGTTCCTGTTGCCACTGTCTAGTTCATGCTCTGGAGTGGACCCTGGCAACTTCCTGCTGCAAATCCTAACCCTACCATCTGGGGCCCTAGTGAATACCAGGAGTTGCCCCTCTGGAGTATTACTAGACAGTGGCGCAGTGGGGGTTTTCTCCCACTGTGCTGACAGCACATAGAGCTCGTGTTTTGCCTGTGCTTCCTTCCTTGGCTTTTGTTTGTGCAATAAACTCTTGTGTGTCTGTACCTGATTTCCGTATGTTTATTGCTTGATGACGCGGAGGTCTTTCGCGAGACCTCCAACTCGTGACAGACTTTTCCCCAGGCATTAAGGACAAGCCCAGCTCTGTTTCCCATGAAGCTTAGGAAAGGTGGTGTATAAGAATTGATAGAAAACAGCATCTATGAGTACAAAGTAGACAATTTGTGTCTGGTTTGTTGATGAGTGAGAATAAGTTTCTCACACCATGACAGGTCCCTTCTAGCCATGTTCATAGATAAAAAGTGTGAGCAGACTGCCCAGATTTATTCATATTGTAGAACATTCAGGAAGGTAGTAGGTAGTAATGAATTGATAGTGCCGTGATCAGGTATTTTGTTAGACGGCATACAAGAGGCTATGGTATAGGTTTGGAATCTTTTTCATATATCAGGCTGATTTACAGTAGTCTGACCAATCAACAAGGGTAACAGGGAGCTTGGAGTCAATAGCGAGTTACCTGTAAAAAGTATTTGAGTTTATTATAGAGTTCCAAACAGACATTGTGCCTTGTAATAAGCTATGAGATATCTGAGGTATATCAGAACATTGTGGCCCCCACAACAGTCTCTGACTGTCAGGGCCCAGGATAGCAGAATCTGATTCAGTTATAGTATCCGTTTCCTGTCTGGTGGATACAGCAAGCCATCTCTGAACGTGGATGGAAGCATTATACTACTTGACATCTGGCAACCCCATCCCCCCTCTACTTTTTTTTCTGTGAGAGCAATCTATAAGACAGTCTGGGCTTTTTACCTTTCCACAGAAAGAAGGAATAGGACTTTTTCAATACTCTGAAAAAGGTCTCAGGTAGATGCATGGATATCATCTGTACGTTATAGATAATCAGTGGGAGAAAGTATGTTTGGATCAAGTTCTTACGACCCATCCATGACAGGTAAGGGAAGTCATATTCTTTTAGTTGTCTTTTCACTTTCTGGATGAGTGGGAAAAAATTAAGGGTATAAAGATCACCTAGATTACTGCTCTTTGTAAAAATGGGGGGGGGGGCCCGACCAAAGTTTGCACTGGGGCCCATAACACTCTAGTTACGCCACTGATCAAACACCTTTTCGGCATCAGTGCCAAGAAGGACTAGTGACATTTTACTAGAGTGAGCTAGATAGATAGAGTTAATCTGTTTTATTGCATTAAATCTGCCCTACTGTCCCTTCACAAAACCCATTTGATCTGGATGGATCAGTTTGGGGAATAGATTTGTCAGATGACGGGCTAGGAGTATATATATCTTGATGTCTAGATTTAATTGAGAAAAAGGTCTATAGCTAGATCTTTCCCTTCCTTAGTCAATATAGCGTATGAGCTTACAACACCTGTTTTGGGAACATCATGTTCTTAGCTAATTTCTTATTCAGAATATTTTTAAGTTGAGTGCGCAGTGTAATTCATCCTGCTCAGTTTGACTCTGTTCGTTTACTGTATGTGATGTTCTGAGCTAAAATAGCTAGAACTTCCCGCTCCTTCTCTCTTTTTGTTCGGGCGCCTACAGATATATAAAGTCCTCTCGTAAAAGACTTGTGTCTCCCACACAACAGCCTCTGACATACCTAGTTTCGAGTTAATATCAAAAAAGGATTGAAGCTGCTGCATGAGAGACTTTACATCATCTGGAGTGTCTAAGAGTGTCTAACTGAGTCGCCAGGTCCACACTTTTCTAGGCAAATCCTACAGGCGCAAATGTATAAACACTGGAGACTGATCTGAGAACGTGGTAGGGCCTATTCTAGTGTGAGCTAGCACAGGAAGAAGACTATCATGTATGAAGAGGTAATCTAACCTTTGGTGTGATCTGTGTGGAATCGAATAAAGGTATAGTCAGCATCTGTAGGGTGCATCAATCTGCAGGCATCTACAAGGTTCAGCTCCTGTAATCTGTTACAGAGTCTGTGGAGGCTTGATTTAGAATGTACTGAGCGCTTTTTGGAAGAATCTAATAGTGTGTTTAAGGGGAGATTAAAATCCTCCCCCCAATATAATAGGCCCTTCTGCAGAAGCCTGGAGATCTTCCAGCACCCTCAGTAGCCAAGAGGTCGCATAGTGTATGTGGTTGCACCTATTTTGCCTTTCAAAAAAAGAGTGTATCAGTGTGCCATGATAGAAGGGTAAAAGGGAGCTCTTTGTGCAGTGCAATAGAGACTCCTTTTGAGGCCGACTGGTCATTAGTATGGTGATACCACGTGGAAAAAGTTTGGGTATTTTCTGTGTTTTAAAATGTGTTTCTTGCATGTAATGCTAATGAAATGATAAAGCCAAACTGACGGCCAGCAAATGTGGCATGCCAGACACACTTTGCACAAGCCGTCAGATTCTGAACACCCTTGAGTGCCAGGGTACTCTTCACCCGCCTCCAGCAGGAAGGGGGACTTTGGCAGAGCCCTTCCCAGGTGTCAAACAGCAGGGGGGCTGGTGGCTGGGCACACCGGCCGCAGTTGGTCAAAAAACCCCAAAGTAAATAACGTGACACTATGCAATGGTCAGTAGGGAAATATGAGAATAGTCAGTAAATGTAAGCCAGGACACAAGAACCAGAAGACAACCAAATCCAGAGTCAGTGACCATAGAAACTACTCACCAGATAGCTTCCTGATCCAGAACCAGGAAAAAAACTGAATAATCAGCAGTGATTGAGGGAAAAGACCAGGTTTAAATATTCCTCCACAGATCACCTGACACGGCTGAGGTCACACCCAATCTCCACCCTCAAACCCGGGAAGCACAGGTCAGAGCTGAGTGTGCAAAGGAAGGAACCTCCCACCACATGTCCAAGTCAGGAGACATGACAACAGAGGTTCCCTGGCAACAGCTGAAACTAGGGGTTTCAGCGTCCTGGGATCCCTGACCAGCATCCGTGCTGGGAATAACGGCGTTCCTCCCAGCAGCACCAAGATATAGAATGGATCCCACAGAGTGACACTTGTGCATAAAGCGCAAACCTTTACTAGCTTCGCCCTCCGGAGGCGACACCCGGAGGGATGTCCCGTCGGAGGGCCAGAGACCCCCTGGGAGAATGAGAGACACGTCTTTGCGTGGTGACATGCTTCTGGAGAGACTGCGTCTGTCTCCCTGGCTGCCTGACATTGCAATATTGAAATAGAAACCTTGTCTTTCTGTAGTAAAGACAACAAGTGACTACACAATGTAGGGGAATTACGGTAAGTCCCTTAATGTTATAAGTACATAATGTGATATCAGCCATGTTGTGTAAAAGAAAGGGGGTGGAGATATAAAGCACATACTGAAATTTCCCTAGGGAAAGGAGGGAGTCCCATTAACTTAAGCAGATAGAAACCATATTGATGGGGTACTTTTTAACCCAGTGAAAATGCAGCAGTAAATATTAAACAATACAACAATGCATTTATAATAGCTAGAGACTTGAGCTCTAAATGCAATGAGAACATTAGAAAAAAACAACATATTAAAGTATATGTTAGTAGAGAAGGGGGAGAGGAGTGTCATCCTAATCCAAAACATGGTTTGTATATATTCCTTATTATTAATCTATATATACAGTAAAGAGAAGAGGTTGAATATGAAAAGGCAAGATAGAAAAAGAAGTACATAAAATGGCAAATGGCAGCAATATACTGTATAACACATCAGCCCGGTCAAGGCAAAGAAAACAAGGTGCACATTGTGCCACTGTCACCGTGAACTTCAGAACTTTGCATAGAAGACTATGAAATACTAAACAGAGGTATATTGAGTAGGCGAGATACTCAAGTGACTTAGTCCTAATTGAGCAGGAAAGATACTTAAGTGATTCAGTCTCGGTCTTCTGTTCCCAGCACTCTGCAGGCTACAGAGCCTATGTTATATGGGACAGTCAAGTGTTCATTTCTCTGGTGCCTCTCGTGCCGTTTCTTTTTTGTTTAGACGCCTTAACACGAGGCACCATCGACCATGGTTCCGTCTGAGAAAAATCCGGAAGGATGATGTCTGAAGGTATAGGCATCCATAATGGATTCTGCACCCATCTTTCGATATTGCTAGCCTAAAGGGGTACAGCCAGGTATAAGGGAGTTGCATGTCTTTTACAGCAAAAGGATAGAGCATACATCATTTAGCAAGCGTAGTAGGAGAAATGTCCAGGAATAGATGCATCAGGTGACCATTATGCCGGAGAGTTGCATGGTCTCTACAAGCCTTTAGAATAGCTGAGGTGTCTATGAAGCTTAGAAAGCCACAGATCACATCCCTTGCAGGTTCTCCATCCTTAGGCGTCGGGCGCAGTGCTCTGTGTATTCGTTCCACTACTATCTTAGAAGCTCTGTCGGCCCTAAGCAGTAAAGTAAATATCTGCCGCACCACTCCATTCAGATTTTTGTCGCCATACGACTCCGGGAGGTCTTTAATTCTAATGTTCTTACTCCTGCTCCTGTTTTCCCTATCTTCTATTAAAGTAAAAGCCCTGTTCAGTTGAGATTCCTGGGCTCTGATCATTTGTCCCACCATACTGTATCACAAAAATTGAGCGAGTCCAACGTTATTGACTCCATGTGGTCGACTCGGTGACCTATGGTCTTCAGTTAGTTTTTGATCTCCGAGAGGTCTTGGATCACTATTCAGGGCCTGTAGGATGGTCTTCTTCAAGAAGGATTTCGTGATCTGTTCATGATCTCTGGCAGGGACTTCCATGCTCCCCGTGTCTACATCTGAGTCATCCTCCACGTCAGTGGTGGGAAGCTACCTAAGGGCTGGCTTCTTAAAGAGGAATTTTTCCATGTTTACTTGATTTTTGGATGTCCCCGTGGAGGCAGCGTGCTCACGGAACTTGTCGTTGCCGATTTTTACCATGGTGGGCTAAAAATAAATTCTTCTGTTGAGGATTTGCACTGTGTGTGGAGCTGCAGTACTATGCGGCCATCACACTCTGTGGTCCGCCCCCTCAAAGATGTGCTGCTTATGTCTTGAAAAATTGTTTATTCATTCCCATAGACTTGCACTGAAGCTCTATACAAGTCTATAATACCCAGTAAAGTGTAACGATATATCTGTTTAGGCTGTGCTTCCCCACTTCACGCCTCCTATTAGAAGGTTCATGTTTAGCTTGAAACTGTATAAGGAGAGCAGTCAGAGCCCATAGTTGTCTCCATATAGGAAACAATACTTAGTAGGATAGACTCTGCCAGACTGCATCAGTGCCCAGTAGAAGACACGAAGATCTGGATACTTTGCCACAGACTCTTGGGTTACCAGCCCATTGACCAGGAATCCAGCTGGACAACTGAGCCACAGACCCTGGGCCACCAGCGATTGGCCAGGGTACCAGTCTTCTGAGAGAGAGAGAGAGAGAGAGAGAGAGAGAAAGAGAGAGAGGGAGAGGGACAGCAAGCCCAGGTCTTTCCTCAGTATGAAACCTTCTTCTGCCAGGGAGGAGACTGTAGAAGCCAGCTCACTGCCTTTGCTGTATTGTTTTGCACTTGAGTTCCTCCAATAAAGAACTGGTTTACTGGAGACTCTGACTCTCTGGAATTATTTTCCATTGGGGTGCACCATGCCTTACCCTCCCCTCCGGAGAGCAGCAATATGTGATGAGTTGGTGACACCGCAACTGTGTCCCTTGAAGATGAGTAAAAGGAAGAGCATACTATGGCACTTACTGTATTCAATGAAAATCCAGGTTTATTCACCTAGAAAAATGTAATGTTTCCACTACACCAAGTCTTTTTTTTAAAAAGACTCGGTGTAGTGAAAACGTTGCATGTTTCTTGGTGAATAAACCTGGATTTTCATTCAAAACAGTGAGTGCTGCAGTGCCCTCTTCCTATTACTCATCTTCAAGGAGTTCATTGGGCTAGGGACTGACACTGCTGGCACAGCCCCCATAATGGACTTTCTTATTAAGAAAATACTGTGGTGCTGTTGAATGCTTAAATGCCTCAACGGTGTCTGGAGGACCCAGCCTAGTGTTGGGGCTGTACCAAACCCGGCCTCTGCAAAAGCGCCCCACTGTACCCAAACAATACTACTCTAAACATCTTCTGTATTATAGCTATACATGCTATTGGTATGGTGAGTTAGGTACTGTAAATATTTCTTCAAACCTGAACATACTAAAGCTGCAATGGTCTCCATAATTTTTTCGCTTGCACATCAGTCTTGACTCTTGAACACACATGCTCCTTCAAGTGTGCTAAGTCCATCACTTCCCTTCATGTTTACACCATCTGACAACTGACAGAGTCTTTTACTTTAGGATGTCATGCCTGAAGACTAAAAATGTGTTTTTCTGCTGCCTCCTGGAATTTACAAAGCACCTTCAACTGACATCTGTGTGACATATCAGGGATTTTACTAGCAAAGTGAACAATCAGATCTGATGAATGACAGTTTTAATACTGAGATTGCTCATGGACATCAGCAGAACGTTGTTTAAGTGCAGCAGCTAAATACTCTTATAGGAAGTGTCTGTGCGTGTTTAGAGGGAATTTTGTGATTTAACAATCAGCTAAAGTTTTACATAGGAAAGTGACTATCATGGTACTGTACTAGAAGTATCCTTCTGTCTTACGGGAGCCACAACAATGACTTGCCACTAGGGTTCAGTGAACCCGAACTGCAAAGTTCGGGTTCATAACGAACTTTGCGGGTTCGGGTACCCGGACCTAAACCCGGACTTTTTCATTGAAGTTCGGGTTCGGTGTTTGGGTGATTTTATTATTTTCTGTTATAACATGGTTATAACAGAAAATAATAGAATTCTTAAGATAGAATTCTAAATAAAATGGCCATTGAGGGGTTGAAAATAATAAAAAAAACTCACCACTTTATCGTGCAGCCGGTATCCTCTTTTCTTCAGGACCTGCAAAAGGACCTACGATGACATCACTGCAGGGGGAGGAATGTACTATTGAATTAAGTAATTATAATAAGGGCTAGTTTGCTCATGGGGTGATAAACACATGTTTGATAAAAAATTATTAAAATGAATGAATGATGTAATAAACCACGCCCCTTTTACATCTGAACAAGTGAATAGGGTAATGGCTACAGCTCTGAATTGAAAAAACGCTGGACTCATATTAACTACTGGGCTCAAATCAGGTCATTAGCAAAAAAGTACTTTTTCTGCGCAATAAAGCAACAGATCACTAAGTGAAAGGTATCATTATATTCAGCAGAGTGAGCCCTACAATGCAGCATGCCTGGTTTATCAGTGAATTTCCTGGTGACAGGTTCCCTTTAAGCTCTGCTGGCCATAGAGGCTAAAGCCTGAAGCCTCACGAGCCAGGAGAATAGTTCCTTGGCTGAAGTTAAGTCCGACTTAAGAGAGAAGTGCAGCATGCAGAAGAAGCTGAGTTATACAGCCAGCCTGTCAGTACAGCAGAGTTAGAGAGAAACAGAGACATAGCAGAGTTGAGTTTGCCTGCTAGTTCATGCTAAAGCCTGCTAGAACCAAGACAAAGCCTGTAAACCGTTTTGGCTAAACGTTTATTCAAAATAAAGCTACCATTGAACTTAATCTCAAGGTCTGGACTCAAGTTTTTCTTTTATCCCTCAATTATTTATTCTATTTATTGCTTTGGTGCCAAAGCCTGAGGTCCAGCAGTAACCAAGTAGGAGCACCGTGAAACACAATAAGAGATGTTTTAGGCCGCACTACACGACTTGACATTTCCTACATCTGGAACGCAATAGAGAGGACCCTGGGGGGAGGGGCCCGTTGCATATGGTCTTAGCAAAGCATAGTTTGCTGGAACTGATTCATTCAAACTTTATTTATGGGCTGGATTTTTTTGGAATGGTAGGTAGGATTGGTAGAGGGACCTACCGTTCCACTTCCCCCCCCCCCCCCCCCAGTAGAGCTATTCCCCCTACCCTGAGGTGTTTTCAGTGCAGTCACTGGGATCGTTATTAAGGAATAAATAGAAGCCTTGGACTGTCGGTTTTGGTCAGAAACTTGAGGCTCTCCACTCCAAGCCTAATCTCCTTGTGACTAGATGAGGTAGATACACTGTTTGGTAAGTTCCTAGACGTGCAAGGTCTTCTATTTTGTGATTTGTGTTTATTTTTGGTGCTGTTGCTTCACCTAAGTGATTGCACAACTCGATTGTCGTAGAACAGTAATGGCTAACCTCTGGCACTCCAGCTGTAGTGAAACTACAAATACCAGCATGCTCCATTCATTTATATGGCATTCTGAGATCAGCCAAGCAAGTGTCCATCTTGGCAGTTGAAGTTTTACCACAGCTGGAGTGCCAGAGGTTAGCCATCATAGTCCTAGAGTCTACTGGATGCTAAATAAACTGAAGGGGACTTTTAAAACTGCTGAACCAAGTGAAGTATGTCACTGTTCACACATGCAGATCCACTGGAAAAGAATATATTTAGGAGTAAATTATGTATTAGATAGAAGTAAACAATAAAGATTCCTATTGAGTGTCAGTTAGCAGAGATCTTGAAAACTTTGAGATGCTGTTATAGAAAGTTTATTAGAAAATTGACATTTCATTATACCTTGAATAACCTTTATTATCTATATATATATTTTTTTTCTTCTTCTTTTATGTGGCTGGAAGTAGAAGAAGATTTATTACAGCTGAACGCTGCATCCAGTTGTGTCTTTGATAATGTAGATTATGACTGGAATCAGCAGATGATGTGACATTTTCACATGCTGAATTTATTAGATGATAATTTATAAGTGGAGGGCCCTTCACAAGTGGCAGTAGTTGTCACTACCTGGTATAAAAGGATAAGCCAGGCTTATCATTGCTGGCATTCCAGGCACATTTATCAGAGTTCTTTTGAAATGTCACATACGTAACAGAATAACTGCACCTGTTGTGCTATCAGTACAAGTGGCAGTGTGAGTGATAAAGTTTACAGTGCACTAGCAGAAAGACGACGCTTTTATGCAGTACGTGTAAAATGTGTGCATCATGTATTTAAGAGTTTTCGGGAAAAAAATCTAAATATTTTACACTCCCCAAATCAAGCCGCAAAGTTATGCAAATCAAAGATACAGTACAGTAGCCTGACCTCTCTAGCCTTCATTTCAGGTAGACTAACAGTTTGGCGTTACATTAATTTGGTCATGGAAATAGTGGTACTTCCTTTTCTCATAAATGTCCCAGGAGTAATTTTTCAACAGGACAATGCCAGGCCACGTGTTTGTGCTAAAAGTAAGCAGCCTGTATGGTCTAAAGATGCTACTATGGCCTGCAGTGTTTCCAGACTTGAGCATATCTGGGATGTCATTGGTCAGCAATTGCAAATAGAGCTGCCAGCAGCAGATGTTGATGATTTGCATGCCCAAGTGCATTCAGCATGGTAGAACATTCCTTACACAACCATTAATAACCTCATGTATAGCATGCCAAGGCATGTAAGTGTGTTTATTTCTGTGTGTGATGCTCGTACTTGATGACAAATAAATTGATATGTTTTGAATATTTTGTTCCCATTTTTTTAATCATTTGCATATCATTAACATGTATATCGATCCTGTGATTTCAACAATTCCATGATTTTCCTTCTTGGTATTGCAATTTCAGTGTAGATGAGTGTACATCAATGTATGAAAACCGCATTTAAAAGTTCCTTTTTGTCCTAAAACAGACATGCTCAACCTGGCTGCGACCCTCCAGCTGTTGCAAAACTACAACTCCCAACATGCCCGAACAGCCTACAGCAGGGCATTGTGGGAATTGTAGTTTTACAACAGCTGGAGGGCCGCAGGTTGAACATGCCTGCCCTAAAGCATTTAGTGATTGTTATTCTCCAACAAAGTGCACACTCTTAATGGCACAAATTAAATATTATGTTCCTTGACAAGTGGCCCATTTTTTAGCGGAATGGTAAAATGAGTCCTAACAGCGTTATGTTAGTGTGAAAATAGTCACATTTACAGGGGTGTTTGTTGTGGGAAGGTGCAGTCTTCTCATAACCAAAGCCTTTCAAATGTTTCACCTCTCCATTGTTTCCAGGTCCAATTGGCAGGATTATTATTATTTTTCTTAAAAGTATTGTCTCGTGAAGACCACCCTTTAAAAACATGTTGGTAGTCCAGATTTAATGGCACAAGCCATAGCCATTCACGCATTTGAAAGGAATAACTGCCCATGTAATGCAAGGAAGCAGAATTGCATAGGGACAGGGGTTGTCCTAGTAAGCAAGTTTCTTTAGAGGGCTTGTCTGCTTTTATAATCCCTTATTTTTAAGAAAGATCTATAAAAATAAGCTGATTCGAGGTTTGGGACCTCTAACAAGTATTTGTTTCCCTACAGTATTGTGCCTATTGAACTCAATTAGCTGTCCTTGTAATGTATGGATGTCCTAGGTCTTTAAAAGACCCTCTTTTTGGCTGGTCAATGATAGGGTTCACGAGGGACAAACTTTGACTAAGGGCACTTTATACCAGCTTTAGGCAAATTATAGGGAACAAACCTTTGTATGGTAATTGACTCATGTAAAGGAGCCACTAATCACATGACAAATGAGCAAAACTCTTTGTCAGGGTGAATGCGCCTTTCATGCTGCACCTAAAATAATTGTTTGCTGGTGGT